>JARQZK010002912.1:585000-752500 GCA_030704885.1 Cynegetis impunctata
ATTAAAGTGCTATTACTGTGCGACAGGAATCTTCTATGTTTTATTCTTTTAATCATAGTTAAGGATTTACTGTTCTGTAATAGTCTATAACCATAACTATTACTGTAAATTAAATTAGCTTTTTACGAAAATATCGTGCGTATTTAGGTTTCGTTTCGTTTTTCAATGCCAAAATATGTGTCAGGCTTGTCGAGTTTACCGGAGTGTCGAGTTTTTGAGAGTCGACGTTTCGGTGTTCTAATGTTGATCATATGACTATAAAATGCTTTAAAAAACGTGAAAACTCACTATTTTTCATCTAAAATTCGGAAAATTTCTCGGCAAGACCCCCGGTATGGGCCCCCCAATATTTTCTATAAGTCGGCGCCTCTGTATATATATATATATATATATATATATATATATATATATATATATATATATATATATATATATATATATATATATATATATATATATATATATATATATATATATATATATATATATATATATAGATGGGTAGTCTTGACTGGCTAGTTGAGGAAAAAATGTATTTGAATATTTTGAGGTTGCAGTCAGAATAATTGTTGGGCTAGGTTAAAGAATACTCTTTGTCATATGGTCGAGCTTTCGGAAATGTTTATTTCCTTTATCAAGACATTAACGTTGAGGTTATATAAATTTTGAAAAAGCACGTATAAAACGAAGAACAGAACGAGCTGATGGGTACAACTTCGTCACATAAGTAAAAATCCATTACAAGAATAAAAATCTAATTTTCAATAATCCGTACTTTCCCATCTTGCTATCTACAGGAAACCAGACTAACCTAACAGTTTGGACAACGCACAGTTGTTCTCCTGAAGAAGTGGGCCAACATCAATATGAAATTAGCGTCGATGAAGAACAGACGAGTTTTTCTTTTAAAATGCAGAAGACTACACATTTTTCCAGCACATGTGAATAATGGAATAGGAAACGTAACCACTTTACTGCAGCACAGAGGGGGGAGAACCGGACATGCAGTTCAGAACTTCAATCACAGATATGGGGTTTTTCGACAACATAAGAGAACAGTTTGGACAACGCACAGTTGTTCTCCTGAAGAAGTGGGCCAACATCAATATGAAATTAGCGTCGATGAAGAACAGACGAGTTTTTCTTTTAAAATGCAGAAGACTACACATTTTTCCAGCACATGTGAATAATGGAATAGGAAACGTAACCACTTTACTGCAGCACAGAGGGGGGAGAACCGGACATGCAGTTCAGAAATTCTATCAAAAAAAAAAAAAAAAAAAAAAAAAAAAAAAAGTTAGTCTGGTTTCCTGTAGATAGCAAGATGGGAAAGTACGGATTATTGAAAATTAGATTTTTATTCTTGTAATGGATTTTTACTTATGTGACGAAGTTGTACCCATCAGCTCGTTCTGTTCTTCGTTTTATACGTGCTTTTTCAAAATTTATATAACCTCAACGTTAATGTCTTGATAAAGGAAATAAACATTTCCGAAAGCTCGACCATATGACAAAGAGTATTCTTTAACCTAGCCCAACAATTATTCTGACTGCAACCTCAAAATATTCAAATACATTATATATATATATATATATATATATATATATATATATATATATATATATATATATATATATATATATATAAATTTTACAATTCATTTTATACATATATTTCCTACTTACAAATACTACCACAGGCGACTCTGGATACAAAAACCAGCTCGTATCACGAGAGCCCAACTTGGCGATATAATAAACACAATGGAACGCTATAACAACGAATGCATGTGATTGATACCTTGTCAAATATTTTCCCGATATGGAATCGTCACGATTCGAATTCATTTCCGAGAAAGCCTCACTCAATTCTCGTTTTTCCCGGTATTAGGTTTGCTATTCGGAAAAATCAAACTTGCGGTCAACGATCCACAAGGACGTGAAAACGCAGTGACCTCGACCGTAACTACTCTCATCGATCTGAAACCGAAGAAAAAATAAGCTCGAATCAAATCAAAACATGCATCGACGAAGCGAAAAATATAAGAACTAAACAATGCGAAACATAGAAATAAAAACACATCAAACGAAAAATATAAGAACTGAACAATGTGAAACATAGAAATGAAAACACATCAAGCGAAAAATACAAGAACTGAACAATGTGAAACATAGAAATAACACATCAAACCAAATTTCCATACAAAATATATACAAACTTTATATTATCAACAATAGAACTCGTTCGTCAAGGTAGTATTTTTTTCTCCGATCGTGGGAAAAGTGACAATATTTTGACCTGTTTTCTATGCGCAAAGCTCAACATTCCAGAATAGTGGTCAGTTGCTAAGCAATTTGAAAATAACAGTGCGGTAATATTCTTTTACTCACAATCGATCTGTAATCGATGGTTTTCTAACCTTCAAAACAGTCGGGAAGCGCTTCATTACATACTTCATACTTTCCCGGCTAGCAAATCTCACTTTCCCGGCTAGCAAATGTCACTTTACCGGCTAGCTTGTGTCATTTTACCTACTAGCATGGAAATAAATCAGAATTAACTCGATATTCATTTAATATAAAAAGAAAAAAAATATTTGGAATTATAAATATTGATAGTTACATTCGAATTATGATTACTATTGACCGTTGAAGCAAGACCTTGTTGCTTAAAGTTATGAGTTTCAGAATTCGATTATGATGCCGACGTTCTAGGATTTTCAGCATGAGGCAACATATTAGCTATTTTTGATTGTCCATGCAAAGAATTCTCCACATAACCTTCAGCCACGGTACTAAATTTCCACCCCCCTAATCTCTTCAACTGTAGAATGTCTCCACCTGTACTTGCTAATAATGTCGCTGAAGTACGTCTGAAACAATGTCCTGTGAACTCATTATAATTTTCTAGTTTTAAAAAGGTTTTTGGGAAAACTTCCGATAGAATTATGCCCAAAAGGCTGTCGTGTAACTTTGCCAAACCTCATTTGTAAGAACAACATTTCACAGTCGATGTTGTTGCGCATATCACAGTATTGTTTCACTACTTTCATCCATTCCGGTTTTGTAATCACAAATGTACGCCAGGAATAGGTTTTGGTTATACTAATCGTTATTGTAATTCGATTTTCTATAATTTCCAAATCATTTATTTTCATTTTTAGAAGTTCATCACACCTTCAAGTTCCGGAAATGCCAATAATCAAAGTAACCTGAAAGAAATTCTGGTGGTGTGGATTCAAATTCGCAGTCAAACATTTTTCGTTAATATTGTCAAAAATTAAATTGTGAATTTTGACCCAAATGTCAGATCGAATCTATGGTTAAATCAACTAACATTTTATGTTTCCTAATTAATAAAAGTAATAATTATTATCAGAACTTGATTATTAATGTGATCGATTGTGAGTAAAATAGTATACAAACCTCGGGGAAAATCATTCCAGCCTCACGTCTGCAGCACACCTCGGTGCTGCGCACCTCGGTATGCTACCTTGCCGTTCGGCTGTAATAGATTACTTCCCCGCTCGGTATGTAATATACTATTTCTACAAGCGTGCGCTTTCAACCCTTTTCCCGCACGCATTTCAATTCGTAAAGAGTCACATTGCCAAACAGTGCGGGAAAAACCCCTGCTATTCCATTTCCGCACGCGTTTGCGTGCGGTAATGGAATAGCGGAGATTTTTCCCGCACGCTTTTATTAGAGAATAAACTGAATAATGATATGTCTCTATGCACCGAACGCCACCGACGACGTTACTATAGAAACGACATGTGAATTAAAATAATATGTCATTAGTATGAAATTATTTGAATATATCAAATCGAATTTCATCGGTGTGTTAAAATCTCCGTTAAAATAAGCGCTTGTAGAAAAAATATTGTTCCTAACTCGTGCGGAAAGAGTCTTTCCGCACTTGTTAGGAAAATAACTATACCGCACTGCTGTAGCGTGCGGTAATGTAACAAATGGATTATTACATTAAAATGAAACAAAGTATGGTTTTAATTTTTATAATTGTTGTTAATATTTACATTTTTTGTATCCTGTAGCTTGACGTTTTAAAACTGCTCTCAGTTTTTGGTACTGGGCAATATTAATATTATTTTTAACAGACAAAGTTGATCGAAGCATGGAATAATGTGCCCACAACGTCGAAGATTTCATTGTTTTAGCCAATTCAGCAACATACGCCATCAGTACATTCTCAGAAAAGGATACACTGTTGTTTTTTCTACAAAAATTCATGAAGCGTTGGTACGCAAGTTCATACTTCTCTCTGGATTTCGCCGGAAGTAAATTAAGTGAAGCCCCGTTCGCGGCTTCTACTAGTTCAGGAGTCGTGCAAGACAACAAATAGTCACTATCAGTGTTCATGTTTACTAATTCTTTTTTAATTCCTTATAAAATACAACGAATCAAACAAAACCGGCTTTAAAATTATTTTACTTTTGTCATAACAGAGTAATTTCCATGGTTACCACTTCTATATTTCAATATGAACATAGAGAAACCTATTTAAACTTACTTGATTACATCTTGGATGAAATATATTTTAATTAATTTTTTCAATGTAAATCAACGATCGGAGAAAAAATAGTATGTATAATTCGTGGGAAAAGCATATTCCCAAACTCCTGTGTTACCAGACTCGTCGCTACGCTCCTCGTCTGGTAATGATCACAGTCGTTTGGGAATATTATGCTTTTCCCACTAATTATACAAAATACTATTTCCTAATATCCGTTCGGACAACACATGAACAGTGATTTAATTGATTTATTAATGATTGCCAGAAGAGATCGAATATAATTTTATTTTTCACTTTTTATTTGTTGATTTTACCTTAGATATGGTTGCTATGAATACACTCATTATGCCCTAGGGCGTAATGAGCGGCCATAATGGATTATAACTCCCGCTCATTGTACGAGGAGAAATGAAGCAACTTCCATTGATTAAATACTTCATAATCCTTGTCGTATACGGCTCTGGATTTCTCCGGCAATTAATTATTCGCAGCTTTGGCTGCATTTCCTATGATATTCTTAAAGTAAATTCATTTTCATTTCCATTATTTCTATAAGACTACACAAAGAAAGCAGCAATGACATTCACTAAATATGATGACAAAAATATTCACAAACGTCAAAATATCAACAAATGACATGCCTACTATGAGAAGGAAAATGGAAAGTATAGGAGCAATGAACCGAAACCATAAAAAACAGAAAAAAACGTAAAATTTCTGAGGTAATAAAGAATGAATTGGGGTAATATAAATTTTTTTTTTGTGATCAATGGATCTTGCAAAAATATAAAAGATACCATACTACTATAATCATATAAAGTCGAATTATATATAATATAGAGATTGGATGTTCTGATTGAGTTTATGATTGGTTCTTATTTTTCAATCGATAATAAAATGTGTATTTCAATATTATTTGAAGAAGTTATTAATTATAATTCCATTACAATTTTTTAATTTATTTTTCAGTTAATTGTCAAAACGTTTTCAATTTTGTTCACTATGCCTTTTTAATACATACTAGCTGACCCGGCAAACGTTGCTGCCATATAAATTATTTTTATCTATTCATCTATCTGCCGATGTATATCTTCCTATCTAACTATATATCTATCTATCTAGATAGTTATCTATCTTTCGATCTATCTTACTTTCTATCTATCTATCTATCTATCTATCTATCTATCTATCTATCTATCTATCTATTATTCTATCTATCTATCTATCTATCTGCATATCTATCTATCTATCTATCTATCTAGTTATCTATCTTTCTAAATATCTATCAATCTATCTGACCCGGCAAAAACTTTAATCATTGGGAGTATGAAATAGTTATTTAATAAACTAGTTTATTAATGACAGCGATTAATGGTTGAGATATTTTAACGCGCGAGCGGAGCGAGCGCGTTAATAGTTCGAGACCATTAATCGCTACATTAATAAACGAGTTTATTACAAGATTTTTCCGTCGATCTCATCATGAATTGAGTATGAATTCTTGATTGAAATAAATTTTTATTTTGCATTACAGATACATTTGACACAATATAAATTTCTATGTTCATTTCGATATATTTATATTTATGCTCCCGATGGAACAATTTGAGAAATTCATAGATGGAATATTAGACATGTGACATTCTGAATAGTTTACATTACCTACAATATCCGATAAGAAATATGTGTAACTGGTGGAATCTGAAGTGTTAATTACTTTCGAACGATTATTGCATAAAATTTTTTCCGCAGTTTCTACTTTATTTTGTATAGAGTTTAATTTTTCGATTTGAATTATGAATTCCTTCTCTCTGTGGAATAACAGTACAGACAAAATAATTCAACTATTCCGTGCTGAATACTTCTGTGTTTGGTTGCCCATGACAATCATACATTAAAATAGGAGAAATTGCACATTAAAATGGTTCATTAATGATCAATTTCGTGTACGTTAAAGTAAGCTTTTATTTAGAGGTCGACGGAAAAATATATTGCGACCTTTTCTCGAACCGACTATTGTTATTTTCGATTGCCATCTTGCAACCCTATTGCGGATCTATGGTAAAATAAAAAAAAATGAAAATTGCGATGGAATAATATGGGTTGATCGTAGAAGGGTAAAAAATTGAGAGTAATATGAATTTTTTTATTCTAAGTCATGACGAAGTAAAAATAAAAATCTTGCCAGAAAAATTGAAGTTATATAATTTATAATTAACAAATAAAAAATAGGAGTTGATCGTAGACGGTTGAAAATTTAGGGTTGTATGTATTTTTGAATGCTGTAACATAAAAGAAATAGAACAGAAAAATAGATGTCCGATTCTCAGACCTAACTAATATGCACACAAAAATTCATGAGAATCGGTCTAGCCATTTTGGAGGAGTTTAACAAATAAAAAATAGGGATTTGATCGTAGAGGGGTGAAAATTTACCGTTGAATATATTTTTGAATTTATATATCATACAAAAAATAGAACAGAAAATTTTGTCTGAAAAATAAAAATTAAAATTAAGGGGTGGACCACCCCTCGGTCGACCCTCAAAATTCAGAGGGATGAAAAGTAGATTTTGTCCGATTCCCAGACCTAACCGATATGAACACAAAATTTCATGAGAATCGGTCGAGCCATGTCGAAGGAATTTAACAAATAAAAAATAGGAATTGATCGTAGAGGGGTTAAAAAAAAAAGTATCCTATGTTCGTCTCCTGGCTCTAAGCTACCTTCTCACGAATTTTCAGCCATATCTGTAAAGCCGTTCTTAAGTTATAAATAGTGTTACTAACACGACTTTCTTTTATATATATATATATATATATATATATATATATATATATATATATATATATATATATATATATATATATATATATATATATATATATATATATATATAGAATAAGTGGGTGTCCCGATACTTCTCAGTCCACCCTCGTATATCGTACGACGTTCGGCAATTGAAATTCGCTACCACTGCACATTCCGCAAATATTCGACTTCATCATTTCAAAACGAAATAAAAATTACAGATGTTCGCAATTGATACATCACGTATTACACTTGCAGAAAAATAAATAAATTGAATATCAACAGTTCCGCTGGCGCCAAATATATAGGTACAATATTAACGCTTCAATACTCTGTGGGCTAATTTTTCAAGTAGAAGCATTCATTTTCATTTATTTAGGAATTTATTTCGAATTTAGTACTTACAAAAATTAAAAAATGAAAACTATTAAAATCGTAAAAATAGCTTTCAGTCATTCTTTAAAAGGTACCATAAACGGTAATAAATAGAAATTACACGAACTGAACCTATTTATCATTATTTATGTATTTACTAATTTAAAAAAAAGATGACGTTCGAAATAACAAAAATTAGACTTGCTGTTACTACTACGTAGTTATAAATAGAACATCTCGTTATAACTGTTTTTACAGATTCGTTAAGATAGTAATAAATCCAAAACCATTGCAAAACGTAGTAGCACAGACAAGCATATAAATATCCTTTTGTCTGTGGTAATGGCCTAGGTAGTGCTAAATTTAACGTTTTACCGATTACAACTGGGTCGAGGAAAAGATGAGTCGAACCAATAGATGGCGCTAAATATTATAACCAAAGGTTTAAGATACGGCCGCAAGGTACCGCTTAAGAATTTTATGAAAAATCTAGTGATATTGCTTCCACATAACAACGGGATGGAAAGCATAAAAACTGTCTAATATTTGTTACTTTCATTTTTAGTCTTTTTCAATTAGTATGAAAATAGTAAGAATAAATGGTTTGTTGTAATTTCATATTTGTTTCCATTGATTTTTACGATTTCAAAATGTTTCATTTCACAGCCAACGTGTTCTGAAGTATATATAGTAACAGTCGAGATATTTTCAAATTTTTTGTAACTTAAACGGCCTAAAATTTACCAAAACGTGTAGAAAAACTAATTTGAACAACAAAAAAGTCTCTTTCGGTAGGTCGGTCTGTTACCTCCCTCGATAACTTTTGAAGGAATTGAGCTATTAACTTCAAATTTTGTACACAGTTATAGGCCAGTCAGTTAGATAATCCATTGACAATAATTACAAAAGTTTTCGAACTTTAATGTAGGGTCGGGAAAGAGATAAGAACAAACTATGAAATTTTGCAACCTTTTCCGAAGTCCGGAACATTGTTAAAAATGCAATAAATGATTATTTATTGAATTCTTGCGAAAAAAATTCCAAAAGTTCTGCAAACTTGTAGTCGTGTTAAATATATTATTTCGTGTCAAGTATCAAATTTGCAACCAATTCAACGGTACGGGACATTTTTTAATTCAAAATTAAAGTTTTTCTATGATAAACTGACCAAACAAAATTCCTGGAAACTTGACAGATACTTCGGAAAAAGAGAGAGAGAGAGAGATAATATTTATTGGAAACTTCCAAAGGGCTATCGACCTAAGTCTTCCAGCCAGTTACAATAATTTTTTAATTATATTATATTTTTATTTCTTTCGCATAGTGCGAGTTTATTTTTGTATTATAGTTCACATAGGTGATCGAACAGAGGGGTGGCCGGCCGCCTCCTCCTCGGTGGATTATCCCTGATGGAGAAGTGGTTGGATGATATTTCTGTTATTTATGAGAGAGATGAATTTTTTGCTGAGTCTGTTCATTCTATCGATTATCGGCTCTATTTGTGTGGCTTCAGTATTGCCTTGCTTCCATTTAGAAATAGTGTCCGTATTCCAATAGCGGCCTACATATCATTTTGTAGATTTTGCTCGCAGTGCCAATGCTTATTCCTTCTTTTTTGTAGGTTAGTGACCTAAAGTGTTTTGCTCTGGTTATTGTGGCTTGTTTCTTTTCGGAAAAATATACTGAACAGTTGTATAAATTTGCAACTTTTTACGTTGACCGGAACATGTTTATTTATAATTTTTTTAATAACATTACTTCGGAAAAGGTTGCAAAATTTCATAGTTTGTTTTTATCTCTTTCCCGACCATTGAAGTTTGAAAAATTTTGGAATTATTGTCAATTGATTATCTAAACTGACTGGCCTACAACCCGGCAACAACTGAATCGATTCACGAGTAGATACATCCGCGAGAAATAATTAATCCAGAAATTCTAACGTCTGGAATTTAAGATAGCATTTTTTTATCGAACGTCAGACGACGGCCTCGAAGTCGTCGTAATATCTCGAGCTAACCGAATCGAATTAATTTCTGTTAAATAGCTCAACGGTTACGTCACCGCTCGGGTATTAGTCCCGATTTTTCGTCAAGGATAGCGCCGAACTAACGACCTAGCAAATTAAAACGAGCAGGATTACGTATTTCGAGTAGTGGAGCTCGTAGGAAAAGTAAACATCTCGAACAATGTGTTTTTCATCGAAATTTTCCTTGATTTACAATCTAATAAAAACGATGAACGTTTGTTTCAGTTCTCATTGATAATACAGTTAAAGTTGTTTTCGAAATAAAATATTCACGGTCACATGCGGGGTTTTACTACAATTAAAAGCGAGGGTGTAAATTGAAGTGTCCCACCAAACAAAGAATAAAAATCGGCCAAGTGAGAGTCGGATTTCGCGCACGAAAGGTTCCGTTCCATTGACATGCCCCCCTTAAATATATATTTTATTTCAATTTTATTATTATTAAAGTAAATATACAATTAAGTATTTTGTGTATATTTTAAGTGCCTACTTGTTACCTTTTATTGATATCGAGCAAAAATAGGCAAAAAATGGCGTTTTTGGTATGGGAGACCTCTTGAATATTTATTTTATTTTTATTTTAATAATTATTATTAAAGTAAAAATACAACTGAGTATTTTGTAAATATTTCAAGTGCCTACCTTTTGCCATTTTGATATCGAGCAAAAAAGAGAAAAAAAATCGCGTTTGTTGTATGGGAGCCCCCCTTAAATATTTATTTTATTTTTATAATATTTGTTGCTATAGCGGCAACAGAAATACATAATTTGTGAAAATTTCAACCGTCTAGCTATCGCTTTTTTTGAGACAGACAGACGGACGAACAGACAGCGCCCTTAGAAATAGGGTCCCGTTTTTACCCTTTGGGTACGGAATTGAAAAGGACGAGAGGTGGAAGGAGTTCCTTTCGATATATGTATATATATATATATATATATATATATATATATATATATATATATATATATATATATATATATTGACATTAAATAAAGAATAAATTAATGAAAGAAGCTGAAAAAATTGTGATTAATTTTCATCTTAAAATTATGAAAAAACTATTTTAATATTACTTATTTCAAAAATATGAACTAATTACCAATTTAATCAGTATATTCAATCTTAGTAATTATTGATTTGTATGACAACAAAGCTTGAGAGAAATTAAATGAAAAATAAATAAATGAATGACAGAATGGTAATGAAGTTGTAATTAATATTTTTTTTAAAAGTTATGAAAATAAACTTTTGATATTAATTTTTATAATAATTTGGACTAATTATCAACTTCTATCCAAGTATTATTGATTTATAGTTACCAAAGTACGACCACAAAGCTTGAGAATACCTAATTGAATGAAAAATAAGTAAATGAAAGAATGGAAATAATATTGTATTTTATCATGTTTTTTTTTAAATTATGAAAATATATCTCTTACTATTTATTATTATAAAAATATGAACAAATTATCAACTTAGTTAGTAAATTCAATCTAAGTAATTATTGATTTATTGTTACTCAAGTAGGAGAAAAACGTTTGAGAGTTATCAAATGAAAAATAAATAAATGAAAGAATGAAAATAATATTGTAATTTGTAATTCTTCAGAAAAGTTATGAAAATAAATCTTTTATTATTAATTATTATAGAAATATGAACAAATTATCAACTTAATTAGTAAATTCAATCTAAGTAATTATTGATTTGAAGTTACTAAAGTAGGACACATATGTTTGCAATTCAATTTTATGTAAGCGACTCCAAGAAATTGCATCGCTAACGTTATTGTATCTTGTTGTAGATTTTGCAAGATCATTTTTAATTATTAAACCGAATCAATCCAAAAGAAATTGTACTAATAGCTCTAAGTGTATTCAACTGACTTCATCACTGATACCCTCAACACGCATACAAATACAGCTGAGAAGCACGCCTAGCAATGCTATCATGTCGGACACAGTTTTAGGCCTTCATTTGCCAATCGCCAAGTGTCTAGAGACTAATAGTCCAAGATCCCAGAGCCGCCAGACGTTACTTATTGTCTCAGCAATAATATGTGTGGGATGAAGTAGTGTTCTTATGTACTTTCAGTGTATGGATACCTGCTACCTCGTGCCGACGGCCAATTTCAAGGTACCAGGTGCTAAAGATGAGAAAAAAACTTAACTCACTTTTCTCATTTTCTCAGTCTTGATTTTTATATATGATACTCAGGGAACTATTTAAATACCTTATGCAAGCAGCCAGACCGATCGTATGGGCCAAACATCCCGCCAGGTACAAATAAAGTGTCCCTATGAGTGACAATATATGAGCGAAATGTAATGACAGTAAGTATGGAAGGGAGATCGACGCGCATAGATAATCACTATCGCGCTTAAATCAGCAAATCATGACATTTCGCTCATACTGTCATACTCATAGTGACGCTTTATTTGTGTCTGGCGGGATGTTTGGCCCATACGATCCATCTTTAGCACCTGGTACCTTGAAATTGGCCGTCGGCACAAGGTAGCAGGTATCCATACACTCAAAGTACATACGAGCACTACTTCATTCCACAAATATTATTGCTGAGAAAATAAGTAACGTCTGGCGGCTCCGGGATTTTGTTCTACGAAGTGAGATAAAGAATTTCGTTCAAAAAATTCTGGCAAGACGAAATTAATATGAATTTTCTCATTATTATCAATGTGGATCCAAATAAAATCCACACCGATTTCGTCTTGAAAGTTTCGTTTGTCGCACACACACACACACATGCGCAATAGCAGATTTCAAACCAAAAACTTCATAAAGGGATGCGTTCCAACGCTCATTTTCACTCGATTGCGTGTTCTGTGATCATCACGCATTTTATGAAATAACGATGTAGACATAATAATTTCATTACTGTCTATCGTCATAGGAGGCGTAGATCAATACGACTATAGGTATACGACAATAGCCAGGCCTAATTGACTATTATACAAGTTCCGTGAATGGATTACACGTCCGAAAACATTATAATTAACGCCGAATAATTATGTAATTATTCACTGGTTACATGTATTAATGACAGAACATATGATAATCGAAGCGACAAGTGACGATGTTCGATTAGAATTTTGAATATTTTGATTGCAGCTTTCTCTAATTATTTGCGAGATTTCTAGAGATCCATCTCGAATTCCACCGTCCGACGACCATAGATTAACTATCTAAGGGCTCTGTGATCATCGATCGGATTGCCTATAGGTCGTAGTATCGAGTTGGAATTGTGAAAAATAGGCATGGCCGCCTGTTCAATTCCTCTCTCAAGAAAATGCCTATAAAGGGAAGTAGCAAAATTATTCACTAGTAAATACAGGTGCATGAAGGAAGGGCGAGTCCAGATGATTTAGGAAATACAGGAGGCGAGGTGGTATTCAGCTCCATTTTAACTTCAAAAATTGATGAATGGTTATTTATGTACCAACCAAGTGCGTTATATAGATCCTAACGCCCGGAGGGTAACATTCGGCCCGAGGGATGAATGTTGCCCGATGGGCGTTAGGATGTAGTAACGCACGTGGTCCATACAAGATTTTATTTTTCACGAAAAAATTATTTTATTATAATGAAAAATCGATTTTAAAATCGGTTCATTGAGAAATTCAGAGTCGTATACGACAAGGATTATGAAGTTTTTAATCAATGGAAGTTGCTCCATTTCTCCTTGTACAATTAGCGGGTGTTATGATCCATTATGCCCGCTCATTACGCCCTAGGGCATAATGAGTGTATTTATAGCAACCGTATGTAAGGTGAAATCAACAAATAATATATCTACAAGTGAAAAATAAAAAATTAAAAAGACGTTTTTGTCAGAAATCACAAAAAGGAACAGAGTGATAATATTAATTTTTGTTTAGTATATTGGGTGCTTTAATAAAGACTAGTGCGCCTTTTGGTTGAGTGTCTTTGAGAAACAACAAGTAAGTATTTTCAAGTAATTTCTTCAATTCTACAATGCCAGCACGAACAAGATAAAAAATTACTTAAATGAAAACTATAAACTGGAAAACTTTGCTTTAAATGTGTGTTAACATATTAGTTAAATTTGCAGGCAAGTGTTTATTTGAAATATCAATAAGAGACGCGTATTGCTCTCGTCAACTGAACAACAAAAATTTTCAAAACATTCGACGCGATCTTCAAATCAATACTACACAAATTGAACAACATTGGGTAATTGAAAATAATAGAATGCACATTCAAAGGAGTTGGGGTGAGTTTTAAAGTAAGAGAATTTCGTATTTCCCCATACCATCATGATGGCGAATGACAGAAACGTGGCAAAAGGTCCCGAAAACCGACAGCTGCGACAGACAGCTGTTTCGACTTCATTAGATTTCATCAGCGAGTTCGGATCGAAGCAGCTGTTGTTCTTGAATTAGGGATGATCCGCCACGAGTCTAGAACGCACCTTTATACAGTGGTTGATGGCGAAACAATTAGAGTCGCCCGAATTGATTAAAAATTACACTATTTCTGATATTCTCGAAGAATTTTCCTTGTTCACTTTTATAATATATCAAATTGACCATGGTCAACTTGTATATTTCTCATGGTTCGATTTTGAATATTGCGTAAATCGCAACAAGTATTTCAGCAGCGCACTCTCGTGAGCATGTCCAGAGTTTTTAAAAACGCTATGTTAGGGTGCTTTGGAATCACATACACCACAGTTGCAGAGTAGACATTTCATGTCAGGAAATATGTATTCTCGCGACGGGATTCTGCATTTTCGATCTGAGCGGTGAATTGTTGGTTTCCAATATCCTTGGCGGAGGGTGCTCTTGATTGTTAGCCACATAGTAGCTCGGCCTCGATTTGTATTGGGGAACAATCAAAAATTTGTTAATTCACTCCGGGTCAAATTGGCTGCACTGATGAGATCTAATAAGACCGAAACAGCTATATGCAGATTTTGAGTCGGGGCGACTTGACGTTTTCTATAATTCACCGTTGGATTGTAAATGTAGATTTCGCGTCGCGGAATACATAAAATCAGCTCCCTTGGAAAATTGTTCGATAAGTTTTTTAATCGTTGAAGAATTTTTCTTGTTCACTTTATGTAATAGTCTATTATCTATTCGTATAATGAAACATCTTTAATTTTTATCCTTACAAAAAAGTATTGATTTTTTATCTACTTTTTTTATGAAAACTCATAGCCATTGTCACAATTTCTGTTGGTCGAATTTGATATAGAGGTCTCGGTAATCCAGCGGTAAGGTTTATCGTTTGAGAACCGAGGATAGTGGGTTCGAGTGCGAGTCCCACCTTCCTCTTTGGTGTTGTTTATGTCGCATGAAATTTTGAGGTTCAAAGATTTGAATATCTGTTGGCTAATGACTTAGATTCAAGCCCATTGGCCGTTCGGAACCGGCGTTAAACTGTAGGTCCCTTGACTTAAAAAAAAAATCGATATAAGTAGATAAGAATTGAAAGTGATGCAGTAAAATCTACAAGATACAATTCCACTACCCATGCAGTTTTTTCGAGACACTAAAACCAACATTAAAAAAAATCGTTAACGTATGTGTCCTATTTCAGTTATCAGAAACCAATAATCACGAACATTGAATGTATCAATTAAGTTTTGATTAGTTCATATTTCTATAATAACCGATAATAAAATGTTTATTCTCATAACATAAAAATTTTAATTACAATTTTATAACCACCATTCATTTATCATTCTCATTTGATTACACTTGAACGATTAATCATTTAATCGCTCTCAAAAAAGGTCAATTTATTGGAACGAAGTACCTTGCTTGGAGGAGATAGGGATTTCGCTTCGCGACCAAACTGAAAATAATGTGAGACTAAAACCGTAACGATAAAACCGTAAGAATGTGACTCACACAAGGGAGTAGCGTATAATATATTTCTTTTTCTCCCTCTTTCTTTCCGTTCTCTCATCCCTTCTCTTTCTGATTCCGTACTGGACGGCGTTCCCGTTGTTAGGGAGTTACTACGCAGGCGATTCACAATGAAGCCTGTTCTTTTAAACATATAAGTTATACAAAATTATTTTGTATTAGTTATATGCATAAAAGAACAGATTATGACAGGAATCAGATATGGCATATTGAAAAGATAAACCATGTAACGTGTCAATTCCCCCGCTGTAACGTGTCAAATCCGCCGCCACTGAATTGCTGATCGAGATACCGTGATTCACGCTATCAGACTCGTCCAGTTAGGAAGGACTTGCGTACGACGAGAATATCGAGTGAGCGTCGAATTTGCAATTGCAGGTAAAGCATCGCTCTCTTTAGGCAAATAGTTGTTGAAGATACCACATCGTTAAGTGTTAAAATTATAGTCAATATCTATTGACCGACTATTCAATATATTAAAATTATTAAGTATCTGTGGCGTCTGATAGACGGTAAGTTATGAGAAGAAATATAATTAGTTGATGGAATCCGTCGTTACTACGTGATAATTTAACATGATGAACAAAACTAAATTTGAATTTACTACGTTTATTATCACAAAATATTTTGAAAAATTTTAACACTGCGATTGCAATTTCGGTCACTAGACCATCATCGGGCAGATTGAGTTAAGACCTGAATACAGAATTAAGTATAGATTTGCGCTTACGGGTGGGAAAAAATTATTGCAGGTACCTAGATAGACAAGGGGAACATATTTCAAGAAGGGCTAATCGAGTGAATTTCCCAAATTGGTACAATACAATGATATTAGAAAGGTCGTTATTGTTTGAATACACTAAATATAGGAGAATATATCAAGTCAATCTGGTCGTTCAGCAAGATATCTTTTGCATTATGATTGAGTTTAAAATTTTCTAATGATTCTAAGTAAGTAAGTTTGGTTCCTTTTGGTAATTTGTGCATGATTTGAAAATTATCTATTTGTGGAAATGGATGATGGTTTTCACGGCAATGATTTGAAAACGTTGAATCCGTTTTATTTTTCAAAAAAGATTGTTGGTGTTCTTTAAATCTTGTCTTGAACGATCGACCAGTCTGACCTATATATACTCCTTTACATACAGGACAAATCAACTTATAAACTCCTGAACTTTCAAATTTTGAAGTGATATCTTGGCATTGGAATAAAATCCTGAGAGTTTTGTCTTAGGTTTGAAAGCAATTTTAATATTACATTTAGGTATGACATTAGCAACTTTTTCTGTTAGAGGACCAAAATATGTTAAAGATGTGAATTTTTCCGATTTTTCTACTTTTGATTGAGGGTATATGCTGTTGTACGCTAGTTGACTACGTTTCTTGTTTATCATTTTATCTATCAAACTTGTATGAAAACCATTATTTGAAGCAATTATTTTTATAGTCGAAATTTCTTTTTCTAATTTTGTTACGGATAATGGAATTGAAAACGCTCTGTGGATCATTGAATTAAAAGCTGAATGTTTATGGGAAAGAGGATGATTTGAATCCGACGGAACTCAAAGTATTATTACTATGAAAGATAGTTAAATCCAAGAAGTTTATCTGTCGATCCAATTCTTTTTCAATTTTGAACTTTATATTTGGGTGAATGCTATTAATATAATTCAAAAACTGATCTAATTGTCTCGCGGTGCCCTTAAAACAAGCAAAAACATCATCAACGTATCTATGCCAAAAACTTATATGTGATGCTTTTGTAGAATTGAATATTATGTTCTCTATATGTGACATGAAAATATCTGCAATAAGCGGACTTAAGGGGGAACCCATAGCCAGCCCACTAGATTGTTCAAAAATTTTGTTATCAAACTGGAAGTAATTTTGACTAAGACATATATCTAATAAGAAAATGATATCATTCATTTAGAATGTAGAAATATAATTATTTCGTATAAATGCATTATCTTGAAAATCTGAATTCCTTGTTTCATTTTCCGCCATTTCAATTTTTTATTTATCTATATTAAATTATTCATCTTTCAATATTGAAATAATCATCTTACATTTCTTAATTTAAAATATTTTTAATTTATTTGCTTATTTCACTCTCTCAATTTGACACAAGATTTTTGTAGGCTAACGATGGCAAATTTCACGTGGTCATATCTTATGTTCAGTTTAATGTTGGAACATATACTGTCTTTCTTAGCATCTTTGCTTGAGATAAATCTAATTGTTAATTTGAATTGGCCATCGATACCCTACAGAGATTCTTGGGAGATTTTAAGTTTGATATTGTTATGGATTTGCCACGAATTATTTTAGTCACCTTGGCTGGAGCTAGAAAGCTTTTTGATTGGAACTAAAAACCACCTTGACTGGAACCATAAAGGAAATTCTACTGAAGCTACGATACAACCGCTGCTAGAACCACCAAGAAACTAGGGACGAAGATTAGGCAATCAAAGGAGTACAATCCACATAGAATAGAATATAGAACGTCGATAGAAAATTAAATGAATAAAAACAGATAAGTCTCATTGTAATAAGAAAGTAGTAAATACCTTCATTTTATCTTGTTGTTATTTCTGAAAACTAACTAGAACTAGAACCTATATATGTATTACCAATCTCCCAGCTAGCTCGGGCATATATCTCAAAAGGGAGAGTGGTTACAAGAATTACAAATTTGTTCCATAAAATAATGACTACGTATAGTAGGTTTATACTCTATTATATACCCTCTTGCATCTTTGTTCTCAGTTGTATTAACGACCGAGTAGTCTGAGTACTGAACACTGTTATCGTATTACTGGGTTTGAATCCCAGAGGTGACTCCTGGCTTTTTAATTTTTTTATTTACAATCTCCTAAGAGCTCTTAGCCCCACATTTCGAAATAAATTATTTCAACTTGGATTAGTATAATTTATCACTTCTGTCGAGCGTCCCGAGACGCACATGTTTCCTTTTCGCAAATTGAATTGCTTCTATATTATCTGAAGGACCTTCGTTCCTACCTGGTGTCCGATGAAACCGTTTCTATTTTTTCAGTTTGCCTACTATTTAATAAATAATATATCACGAAGGGAACTTCGTTCCAACGGGGTGTCACGACTCCTCTCGTCTTTTTTTAAAATTTATATTTCACGATATTGTCACAACAGATAAAAATTTGAGCTTTGCATTATAGGAAATATTAAAGACCTTACTGAACGTGAGATTTTTGGTTTAAAGACTCTAATGAAAAACGTAGTTTTTTCTAAAATTTTTTATGATTTATTTCAAAGATCTGCCTATCAATCTTGCCAATTTGTGAAAGCTGTCCTCTACGCCGACGATTCAACTTATCTAGCCACCGGCAAAACTAGTCAAGAAACACTAATTAACCTAGAACAGTATGAAGTCATTTCCAAAGACTGGTTTTTGCATCAACTGTCTGACTCTCAATGAAACAAAAACTCGAAACATATGCTTTTCTACTAAAAACATTAATCACACTGAGGCAGGCAGTTGCACTCTTGGATTTCGTTTTTCACGCTCAGGATCTGTTGCAAGCGTCTAGCAAAAGTAACATTCGGAATAAGACAATTAGAGCCCTTTCAGACTAGGATACTGTATGCGAGATACAGAATTTAGGCCAGATACAGTCAAGATACTTTTGTTAGAATATAGTTTTGTAAATAAATCAGTACAATATCAGTGCTGTACGGTGCTTTTTATGAAATGGACATTGAAGAGTTCCGTAACTTACAATTTACTTGATAGTTTGCGAACAGTTACTAGATAGTAGTGCACTGATTAATACAAATTAAACATCAATTCGCGTATCTAAAGGGTTTTCACTGCAATCCGTAAAAACTTAAAAGAGAATAAAGTCTCCATGGTACAATCGAAAAACCGTTCTATTCCACTTCCTTTCTACTAATAAATAATAAAAATATTGTACACCTCTGCCGTGCTAACAAGAAAGGTCCTATCTGCAAAATTTGGTAAATTGAGATTTATGGGTCATAGTAATCGTAAACATTTTATCTACATCTTTGCAAAGTTACAACGTCCTATCTGCGTCGTAAGTGCTTTATATTATACCAAATTGTTTTGTCTTATGTGAATAAAAAGCCATGTTTGCTAACATACATTGTCCGATCAAACATTCACTAACACAAATAGTCCGTTCTGCCTTCGAAACTGCAGTTAGGACAATTTAACGTAGTATTTTGTGCTGAGCGACATCTGTTGGGACAATTAAGCGTAGCATGACAGAATCTTAATGTGTAACATTACGTCAAGTAAATGACAAACCGTGTTTTTTATTGTTATATATCCGGTGTTTTTTTGCATTTTTAAGTGAATAAATAGTGTGAGTAATGGATCAATGGTAAGTTTGACGATGTTTTCTTAATTTTGAACAATATCTGATTGTTATTTATGTCTTGTAGTGCATCAGTCAACCGGCACTGTGCCGGCTACCACTGCGACAGTGGTAGTCGAGGCAAACGTATGGTATCTATTGCTTTAAATCTACAACTCAAAAAAAAACTAAACGTTATTAGAAACTCTAAACAAACTAATAAAGCCAAAAGTAATAAAGATCCAGATTATGCACCAGGGCACTCCAATGAATTAGGCAATATAAGTGGAAGTGAGTCGGATTCTAGTTACAATATAGCCAAATTACTCCACCTAGTAAACAAATACACATCTTGTCCAATGTTATATTAGCTCCTGAAAGTGTTAATCAGGTAGCCATAAATAATTCAAGATATTCGAATATTGAACAAGAATACAGCAAAGAGAATTCTAAGGAAAATTTAGCTGATATAGAACCACAAGAAATCGAGTTTAACTCCGTTCAGATCTTCATTCGAGAAAATATTTTACAAGAAATTGTTGATAAATCAGTTGAAAAAGTGAAAAGTAAACTTTACACAAAAAGTGGAGAATTGAGAAAACGAAAAAGATTTGAGGAACCATTAGTTGAAAGGAAGAAACAAAGATTGAGAGTTACATTAGAGCTCATGAAGTTAAGAAATCTTGTAAATGCAAACTCAATTGCACCCAAAATATTTCGTATACTAGACAAATAGACATCAATAAACAGTACTGGCTATTACCAAAGGAACAACAAAAACAATTTGTTTTGGAGAGGGTGAAACAAAGTAAAAAAAATAGAAGTACAACCAAAAATTATTTTTTTCTTTACAAAACCGAATTCGAAAACGAATTTATTGAGTTGAAGGATATTTTTATAATGAAGTACGTTAAGGGCACGCTAACGAAGCCACAGGCTCGTAACGCATGTCGCGGTGTGTCTTTAGATCGAAAAAATAATCTTATATCCAAATTAAAAGCCCACATTCCTCAAAATCGCATGAAATTTTGGGAAGACTTGCCGGTTAACGAGAATGGTATTGATGAAGAAAATGATTAGTATCCCTATTATTCCTTTTTCATGTTCCTATCATTTTATTATTATATAAATTATATGTTCAGTTGATTAAAGTGTTCAGTATTAAAACATTAGTTTAATTTAGGACAAATTCAGTAAGTAAAATTGGAAACAACCTAATTGCATATACTAACCTACATTGTCCTAAGTGACAATATTATCAAATATCTCCTAATCGAGAAGAGGTAAATCAAAATTGTTACATGCAATTAGATTCTATTTTCCGACGCAATATATAAAATAAAATATGAGAAGTTCCTTACAAAACCATTTGTTTTAGAGTAAAATAAAACAAAAACCTGATTTTCTCAAAACTTAAATAATGCAGATAGGACCTTTCTTGTTAGGACGGCAGACCTATGCTATTGTGCTTTTTGAATCGCAAAAGTATGCAAGTCTGAACAGGTCCATAAGCCACAATGATAATTCGGTATCCCGGATTCGGATACTGTCGCCGGCTGCTGAATGAGCGAGATTCAGAAATTTAGTATCGCGATACGGTATGCTGTGCTGAATGCAGTGTGAAAACGTACATATAAACGCATGTATTTTCTGTATCTGGGATACGCGTATCTCGGATACAGTATCCAAGTCTGAAAGGGCTCTTAAGGTTCCAGTTAGACAACCAACATTTAAGAATGGACTATTTCTACTAATTTCATAGTATACTAACTTATGGACTAAGGGGGCATCCATTACTTACGTGAGATAATTTTGGCGATTCTTTGACTCCTCCGCCCCCCTTAGTGAGATGTCATGAGTTCTTGCTCGACCCCCTCTCCCTCACACCGAATCTCACGTGAGATTTTTTGAAATGCATATTTGTTATATGAATGAGTTAATCTGTGCTAATTCTATTAGTTCAAGTAAATCAGTAATATTTCATAAAAATGTGAAAAAAATTAAGTTAATAATAAAACAATGGTTGTAATAAGTCACAGTTTTTTTTTAGTGAAAATTATCAGTGCATCGTATGTTTATTATAAAAGGTTATGGCATTATTTTTTTTATGAATAATATTCACATCGCACCGTATATGAAGAAGAGATATTTACTCCAAAAAAAGTATTTACTGTTAATAAATATTTATCAATAATTATCGAATAATGTTAGAAAAATATTTTTTCATATTTAATGAATGAATAAATTGTTTCCAACCAAATGAATTTATTAATAGATTTAGCTATATTTTAGTGGAGAAACATTTTTTACTTAAGTTAACCCAGTTTTCCCGCAATTTTATACTGTTTCTTGCGAAAAAAAATTACGTGATATTTTATGAGACCGCCCCCTCCCCCACGTGACATTTTCCTCGGTTGATAAAATGTATTTGATACTTTCTTTCTTTTTTTAGTAATTTGAAAATTCGCCACAACAAATGTTAGGAAATAAACTAGGTAGTTTGGATATTTCGAAATCAATGAATAATAAAAAAAGACCGGTCCCCAATTATAACTTTCGATGTCCAACATATGCAATAAAATAAGATTCGATAGAAATGGTTTCGTAACTAATGGCAGTTAGTCGAATCTAATTAATGACGTAAAAAAAAATCGAAACAGGTCCTATTATAGTTATTAACGTAACAAGGCCGATATGTAGCAAATAACGGATGAGGTTGGATATAACCAACCGAATCCGTTATTTGCGTATCGGCCGTGTGTCGTTAAAGACTTTTCGTAATCCCGTTGGAAGATAACATTTTGATTCCGAAGAAAAAACAAACCCCGTACCTCGTAATTCTGCAAAAAAATCCCAACGTCGTGCACTCTGTTGTCATGGAACTGTTTGGCAATTTTATAAACAACGTCAGTTTTTTGTGTTCGCAAGTTCGCTGTAACGACGACTATGGATGAAATTGAGGAACAAAATGAAATTCCTTTTGAAATATTGGAAGAATCATGTGCAGCGAGTGTTGACTTACTGCCGGAAATAACTCAACAGCGGTATAAAAAAGAATATGAAAATTTTGAAAATTGGCGTAATAGCAAGAATGTAAAGGTGGTTAATGAGGATGTTTTATTAGCCTATGCGAAAGGAAAATCGAAGGTTTATTCTCCCAACTCGCTGTGGACGAAGATTTCAATGTTGAAACTTGCTTTGAGAGTTTATGACAACATTGACATTTCAAGGTTAGTTATTTTAAACCTTGCACCATATTAGAGTATTACCAACAGAAATTTATTTTCAGATTTGGAAAATTATTTTTATTCTTGAGACGATGGATACAACCCAAAGAAATCAAAAATTTTGTCTGAAGAAGAAGTAATTAAGTTTTTGTTGGAGGCAAATGATCATACATGGTTGCTTGAAAAGGTTGTATTAATGTGTGGAATTGTTGGTGCCTGTAGACGTGAAGAACTTGTGAGGCTGACTGTGGATGATTTTGAAAGCACCAGTACCAAAGTTTTGGTTACATTGAGGATGACTTAAAACAAAAAGAATAGGGTATTTGTCAAAAACTGTTGCTATAGATGGTAAATCTCTAATCAATAAGATAGACATTTCAAACAATAGCAATTGTCAAATTACTTTTCAAATAAATAAATAGTTAGTTTTATTATAATTGTTATTGTAACCAGAATGATGTTTTGAAATAAATATTTGAACACGTGATTTCTTAACGGCCGCCGGCCGTTATAAAATTATAACGGCCGGCGGCCGTTAACACTGACTTTTCAATTGTCATCTGAATACCGTTAAATCAAAATAACAGTATGGGATTACGAAAAATTTTGAACGAATCCGTAGAATTAATGTTATCATTCGGAATCTCATTTCGATGTTCCATATTTCAAAATTCAGGTGATCCCGAGTTACACTCCGACTGCGGGTACTAGGCGAGGGAAAGTTAGGCCCGATAATGATAAAACGTAAGGTAAAGCTACAGTTCCACCGGAGGAGTATTGAGGTACATTTTTGTTGCTGTTGCGTGTTTCCGAAAATATCCCAAAATGGCTTTAAATGTTCCTTAAAATTTCTTTATTTTTCGGTAACAAATGTTGACTGTTTCTACTTGTCGCCCATCAAGCTACGATTCCACCGGAGGAACATGTTTGTTGCTGATGCGTGTTTCCGTAAATGTTCCAGAATGTTCCTTAGAATTTCTCTATTTTTCGGCAACAAATGTTGACTGTTCCTACTTGTCGCCGGTTTCCATTTTGAGCGGTAAACTTCAAAAGAAATTAGGAAACATTTGTGAAAAAATCCGTGTTGCTATCGCAGTGGAAACGTATCGAAAACGCAATCAGTAAACATTCGTGTCGCAGATTTTGAGTGTGTAGTGAAGTACGAAAACGAATTCCGTTTCCACCGGAGGAACAGTGAGAAACATTCTTGTTGCTGTTGCTTGTTTCCGTAAATATTCCAAAATGTTCCTTGAAATTTCTTCATGTTTCGGCAACAAATGTTAACTGTTTCTACTAAATAATATACAACTATTAACAATTTTAGTTGAATCAGTGAAAACAAGAAATTTACGTATGTTGCCATAAGTTTCTACCCTTGGCAACAACGAGAAACATTCAGCAACAAAATGTTTCTCGATGTTCGTCCGGTGGAACCGTAGCTTAAGACTAACCATGACGATCCTTTAAACGTGAGCGACAAGGTTACTTTCTGAGTAGGATAATATCAATATATGATTTTTTTAAAAAAATTTATATTTCTCCTGATGAAATTGGTTAGTCATTATAAATTACGTAGGGACTTATGTTGTTGAAGTGAAGAAATTTTTTGTGAAAAAAGTTTTGAAAAAGTTAGAAATTTCGTAACGAAACGTCAAATTCTAAATAAAATCGGTTTAAAAACTTAAAAAGCCTGTTATTGATAAGAAAAAACAAATAATTAAAAACCACAGACAAGAACATTTCAAGTATATATATATATATATATATATATATATATATATATATATATATATATATATATATATATATATATATATGTATATATACCGGGTGTCCACGGAAGGTGGCTCGCCCCTATAACTTTTTTGTTTTTGGAGATAATGAAATGAAATTTACAGGACCTGTTTAATGCATAAAACTGCGTTTTTTGACAAGTAACTCAACTTCATGCAACTTTCGGATTCACCGAAAGTGACATGAACTTTCGATTTTTAAATGGGACATCTGGTATATTTTCAGTTTTTTTGTCTCCATATGACATTAAGAATCTAACCATGTATCATTTGCTACTTTTTGTAACCGTTGTTCATTTTTTTTTTCGAAATAAGTTTTTATTGTAGAGGGCTATAGATGCGT
This sequence comes from Cynegetis impunctata, assembly GCA_030704885.1. Lineage (NCBI taxonomy): Eukaryota > Metazoa > Arthropoda > Insecta > Coleoptera > Coccinellidae > Cynegetis > Cynegetis impunctata. The sequence goes on from JARQZK010002912.1 coordinate 610,381, forward strand.
TCAAATAAATAATGTCGGTCCTAAAATGGCCCTGTTTGCCGTCCAGGGACGTAGATTTCTGGGCGTGGCTTTGGACTTATTTTGTTTCAGTTCTGTTGGTCACAGGCTACTCGATGATTTCAAATGTTATTTTAATCTTAATAAGATTCTTCATTTAAAGAAAGTTCAGTTCGATTTCAGGTTTTTATCGAAAGTTTTCTTTCAACCTAATACCTAGAGTGCGGAAGTGCGGTATCAAATTAATCGTAATAAAATTATCTTTTTTTTAACCCGACGAGCCACCATGTTGCCATTTGAAAAAAAATTGTGATAAAAGTTTTAAAATTAAACTTCACATAGCTGAAACATTTTGATCGAAAACAGTGAAGTTGTAGTTTAACATACATTTTAGGACTGAAATTAGTTATTTGAACGCATCCATAGCCCTCTAGAATAAAAATTTATTTCGAGAAAAAAATAAAAAAAAGATTACAAAAAGTAACAAATGATACATGGTTGTATTCTAAATGTCATATGGAGACATAAAAACTGAAAACATACCCGGTGTCCCATTTAAAAATCGAAAGTTTATGTCACTTCCGGTTAAACCGGAAGTTGCATGAAGTTGAGGTACTTTTCAAAAAATGCAGTTTAATGCGTCAAACAGATCCTTCAAATTTTATTTCATTATCTCTGAAAACAAAAAAGTTATAGGGGCGAGCCACCTTTCGTGGACACCCGGTATATATATATATATATATATATATATATATATATATATATATATATATATATATATATATATATATATTTATATATATATATATATATATATAAGCTACAGAGATTTTTTCATGTAAAAAGTGTTAGAAGAAAACCAGCTCCGCCATTGTTTGTAAAATAGTTCCACATGATATAGTGATATGTTTTTCACTCGACTTTATTATTTATATCTTTGTTATTAACAATTTTATGCAAAAAATCGCGTTTTTTTTGCTTATAAAATTGAAACTATCACAGTAATCGTGATGGTGTCAATAGACTTATTGTAGAAAATGAAAAGACGAAAAAAATGAGAGGTCGGACGACTCGATCAGACCCTTAGGTTGACAGAAATTTGGAAAAAACCGGCCAAAATGCAGTTTTTTCAAAAATTCATAACTCGGTTATTTTTTGAGTTGAAACGTAGATCCTCCGGTTGGTATTATTCATCAATATAAACTTTATTTGTGCGAAGAGCAGGAACTGTCCGATGCATAGTTTTTGATCTGTGGCCATTTGAATATTTAACTATATATTTATATATATATATATATATATATATATATATATATATATATATATATATATATATATATATATATATATATGTTCAGAAAGATTTCCGCGGTCGAAAGTATTTGAAAAACTTGGTTCTCGGGATGAACCGCGTAAAAGATTTGAAAAATCTCGACGTTTCGGCTCCTTTTGCGAAGCCATCTTCAGGAGAATTACACGGGAAAATAATTCAGATACGTGGCCTCAATCTGCCTACTCCACGAATCGAATTAGGAGGAATCGGAAATAATACGATTGCGTGGTCTCAAACTGCCTACTCCACCAACCGTACCGCTTCCTGTCAACTCTGAAGTCTCAACCTGCCTACTCTTCAGAGTCAACTGACGGGCCGATCGTCGCGTGGCCGTATTTATAGGGAAGGGGGGCGGGTACTCTATTGACGTAGTTATTGACGTAGTATTGACGTCAATGGGGTATTCACGCACGGTATCAGTGCGGGATGCACTCCGATTGGGTGTGACACGGCGACCACTGAGAAGCGGCTTCCATGCTGATGGGAGTCTGTGACTGTCATCTCTGGTGTTCAAACAATTTGGACGTTTTTCTATTTCTACAGCTTCACGAAATATTCGGGATTTGAATGATCGGACGGGAGCAATAGTTCTTGTATTGGGGAAATCGATAATGTGGCCTGTTTGGGTGTGATGTTGGGAAAGGGCGTTGGTGATATCTGAATGTCTTACTGAAAGTGAATGTTCCTTGGCACGGACCTGAATTCGTCGGTTCGTTTGTCCTATATAAGAACGAGGACAATTGGAACAGGGAATCTCATAAACACCGTGATTTTCGTTAGGAATTTTATCCTTGACGGATCTGATTAGATGGGAGAGTTTTTGTTGGGTGGTGAATATTGTTTTGATGTTTGTGTTTTTGAGAGATCTTGCGATCTTATCTGTTACTCCTTTGATGTAAGGAAGGAATAATTTAGGTGTAGATTCTTGGTCAGTGGGATTGGAACGTGGTACAGGTGGGGTGATGTTTGTGTGTTTGCGTATGTTCTTGTTGATTTGATATGTGTTGTAACCGTTCTGTAATAATATATGTTTTAGAGTCTTGAGTTCTGATTCACGGTGTTCGTCGTCAGATAGTCGAATGGAGCGGTAGATTAGAGTATTAACTACAGAGTTAAGTTGAGAGGGATGGTGGTGAGACTGGGCGTTCAGATAACGGTTTGTATGGGTGGGTTTACGATAAGGAACATTCACTTTCAGTAAGACATTCAGATATCACCAACGCCCTTTCCCAACATCACACCCAAACAGGCCACATTATCGATTTCCCCAATACAAGAACTATTGCTCCCGTCCGATCATTCAAATCCCGAATATTTCGTGAAGCTGTAGAAATAGAAAAACGTCCAAATTGTTTGAACACCAGAGATGACAGTCACAGACTCCCATCAGCATGGAAGCCGCTTCTCAGTGGTCGCCGTGTCACACCCAATCGGAGTGCATCCCGCACTGATACCGTGCGTGAATACCCCATTGACGTCAATACTACGTCAATAACTACGTCAATAGAGTACCCGCCCCCCTTCCCTATAAATACGGCCACGCGACGATCGGCCCGTCAGTTGACTCTGAAGAGTAGGCAGGTTGAGACTTCAGAGTTGACAGGAAGCGGTACGGTTGGTGGAGTAGGCAGTTTGAGACCACGCAATCGTATTATTTCCGATTCCTCCTAATTCGATTCGTGGAGTAGGCAGATTGAGGCCACGTATCTGAATTATTTTCCCGTGTAATTCTCCTGAAGATGGCTTCGCAAAAGGAGCCGAAACGTCGAGATTTTTCAAATCTTTTACGCGGTTCATCCCGAGAACCAAGTTTTTCATATATATATATATATATCCTCGGTATATATTGGCATCTCCAGCATCTCCAGCGGCTCCCATCAAACTAAATGAGTTGAAATTTGGCAGAGCGAAACTATCAAATGTGTAACCAATTTAAGGGTACCGAACATTTTTTTAATTCAAAATTAACGGTTTTCTTTGATAAACTGACCAAAAAAAATTCCAAAAGTTCTGCAAACTTGACAGATACTTCGGTAGAATATACCGAACAGTTGCATAAATTTGCAACCTTTTACGTTGACCGGAACATATTTATTTATAATTTTTTTAATTCGTGGTCCTTTTTTCGGGCATGATGGTCTCGAAATAATTACAAAAGTCTTGAAACTTGGTTGCAAATTCAGAAAATTTCTATTCTGATGCATTTGCAACCTTGTACGCGAACCGGAACATGCAATCTCCAAAAATATGATTATTGGATTTTTATATTTTTGCAAATTGCATAATGTTCCGGACCACGTACAAGGATGCAAATTTGCAAATGCATCAGAATAGATGTTTCCTAAATTTGCAACCAAGATTCAAAACTTTTGTAATTATATCAAGACCATATGAATAAACATGTTCCGGTCAACGTGAAAGGTTGCAAACTGTTCGGTATATTTTTCCAAAGTATCCATCAAGTTTGCAGACCTTTTGGAATATTTTTTGGTAAGTTTACCAAAGAAAAACGTTAATTTTGAATTAAAAAAATGTTCCGTTCCCTTAAATTGGTTGCAAATTTGATAGGTGATATGAAATAATATATTTAATACTACTCCAAGTTTGCAGAAATTTTGGAATTTTTTTTCACAAGCATAAGGCAAAATTCAATATTATTGCAATTTTAACAATGTTCCGGACTTCGGAAAAGGTTGCAAAATGAAATTTGTTCCTTTCTCTATGTAGCATTCAGTTAACCAAAGTTCAAAAACTTTTGGAATTATTGTTAAATTTTCGATTTTCAATGTCTAAACTGACTGGCCTACCTGGACGCGCGAAAAATACGGCCTTAGTGTCGAAGCTACGTAACGATTAAACTATTGTCAACACAAATAAATAATTATGAACAAGTAAATTTCTTACCTAGCTCTCAACTACCGTCAAAAATCCATACCCCGATGTCGCGTTTGTCGAAACACCCTGTAAAGAAAATCTTTTTAGAATAACAGTCCAATGTTCACAGAAGATAGTTTCTACTTTATTCAAATAAAACAAGAAAAACCTTCGGCGGACTTCACACAACAATAGGTGCGTTTATAAATTCACCACGTGTCAAACTTGTTCAGTCTTTGGCAAACTCGAATAACGCCAAAAAAAAAAACGGCCTATTTACAATAATTCATCGAATAGGCGCGCTCAAATTAATTAAATTAACTTTATGCTAATATTCTAGAATACTACGTCATATTCATCAACATGGAATCAAGATGTTAAAAAACAATCATTCATACCAAAAAAGGGAAAGTAAATTACGTGGGTTATTTCAAATCTATATTAATTTAATATTAACCTCCTTCGTGGCAATTATTCGGATCATCAAATTACACATACGAATATATATGTACGAAATGGGTCAACGATCCTTTTAATAAAATTAATGTTTCACAGATGTATAGTTTTTATTAATTTCGTGTAAGCTGTGTTAACCCATCTATACTCCATGATACTATAATGTTAGCAAGAATTGGGTTATTAAAAAAAAAAAATTATCAATTTAATTATAGTAATAGTCGATGAAAAGAACAATTTTTTTATTTAATATATCTTTTAAGTTAAGGCAAAAAAAAAGAAACTAGAAATAGTTTTGTTATAAAACGTATATATGATCGTCACATATATCTACCAATTTTGATCTTATATGTATATTTATTTATTTATTTATTTATTTATTTATTCTTACACAACTTATACAGTTATTATTATTACCAACACAAATTCAGGCAATTAATTATAAGTAAATACAAGAAGCAATCCATGAAAAAATTATATAATACTATAATATAAGGTCAGGAACAATAAAGTAATGAAAACGTTTAAGTTCATGCACCTAAGTGACTGAACACTTGTGTTGTGCAATTCCAAAAACACTTTACAACGATGTGAACATTTTTCAGACATGTTTGAGCAAAAAATCTCAGCAATTTATCATCTTTACTTATTCTAAAATTTTAATAAAATCTATGTAATTTCGAAAAATAAATTTTTTTGATTCAACTGAAAAACTTTTTAGTCCAGTCATAAGCCTAATCTGTATTGGCAAGAGATTGCATGCTTTGGGCAAGGTGTGAATGAAAAATCGATGGCAAATTCCTTTCTTGAATCTTTGGGTCGATAGAAACCCACCAGTACACCCACGGGTTTGATATACCAAAGAACTACAATTCCGGAAAAGTTTGTTTTTGAAGGCATATATATAAAAATAGATGTTTGTATATATGATATAAAAATGAATATATATATATATATATATATATATATATATATATATATATATATATATATATATATATATATATATATATATATATGTTTTGTATTAACTGGCACTTTCTATGATCAATATCTATGTGGCACCCTTTAAATACAATTTATTTTTAATACGTACTTAGAAAAGAGGCACCCTGCGAGGTTATCAGATTTATGGTGCCACTTCGAAAATAGATATCAGAATTTATTCATTGTTTTTGTCAATAGAAGCATTTGAGTACATTTATGACTCATTGAATCTAGACTGTTTTTCACGATATGAAGATTTTAGTTATCTCATGACTCATTGAATCTGATTCAAATTTTCAAAATAGAAACCTTTCAGTTATCTAAATGAATCGGACTAATACTATTTGAAATACAAGCATTTACAAAAGGCAGCGGATATTTGTTCTTGGCAACAAGACTAAGATCAACACTTAATGAATATTCTTAGGACCAAAATTGGCCAGTTTTGATCTTGATTTTGCGTAGCCATAAGGCTTCGCGAGATCACAAGACTTATCCGGGTTTTGGTCCAAAGACCAATAGTATAAATGAATATTTTCATTGGCAAGAATGGCCAGTCTTAATCTTGATTTTGCGAAGCCATAGGGCTTAGCGAGACCACTGATCTGGGTTTTGATCTTGGCGGCAAGAACAAGACCAATAGTTAATGAAAATTCTCAAGACCAAGACTGAACAGTCTTGATCTTGATTTTGCGAAGCCATAGGGCTTCGCGAGACCACTGATCTGGGTTTTGATCTTGACGTCAAGAACAAGACCAATAGTTAACGAATATTCTCAAGACCAAGACTGAACAGTCTTGATCTTGATTTTGCGAAGCCATAGGGCTTCGCGAGACCACAAGACTAATCTGGGTTTTGGTCTTGGCGGTAAGACCAAGACCAATGTTGATGAATATTCTCAAAACCAAGAGTGGCCAGTCTTGATCTTGATTTTTTGAAGCCATAGGGCTTCGCGAGACCAAAAGACTAGGCTGGGTTTTGGTATAGGTCTTGGAGGCAAGATCAAGAACAATAGTTAGTGAATATTCTCAAGGGCAAGACTAACCAGTCTTGATCTTGATTTTGCGAAGCCATAGGGCTTCGCCAGACCGCAAGGCTAGTCAGGATTTTGGTATAGGTCTTGGAGGCAAGATCAAGACCAATAGTAAATGAATATTCTCAAGACTGGCCAGTCTTGATCTTGGTGTTGCGAAGTCCTAAATTCAACATATAATTTCCCTGGTAGAGTTCGCTAATGAAATTACGAACGATATCTAGATTATTTTACGTCGACCTCCAGTGGAGAATGTTTAAAACAACGCGCTGCAAAGGAAGTAATATAATCACTGTCGAGATTTAAAAAATCACCTTCGACATTACCTCGTCGCAACGAAACTTCGCAACTCAAGCTGTTCTTCTGTTAAAATGACAACGGGAAATTGACAATTTCCTCCTGTGCTAGAACATAATGACCAGTCGATCAGCTCATTCAAGTTCTTCCAGGCACTAGATTTCAAGGGCTCGTTCAACGTCAAGATATTAACTTGTCGATTAACTTCAATCGCATATAATTAGACTTCGATCGGAACGTTCACGAGAACTCTAAACGGACTTTATACAGGGTCGAAATTTAACCATTCAGCAAAATTCGCACGGGATATTTCGATCGAACTTCCGACAGATGGCGCTAGGTACAGCGACATTGAACGAGTCTTGTAGTTGGCTGTGAACATCATCGCATTAAATGTGACGAATTGAAAGGCAATTTCCATAGATTAGGAATTGATAGCCACAGCGAAAATATAATTAGTACTCGATATACAACGATTATTCAACTATGGGAATTATTTATCGAATTATAATAAAATCGAATTTAATCTGCGTTTCATTCCATTGTATTGCAAAAATACAATTATATAAGACGTAGGTATTAGATATTGGAAATTAGGAAATTCGAAGGTAATTCAGAAGTAAGAGAGCATGTGCTAATATCCGAAACACTTCATATCTTCGTTACAAATTGTAACTTTATTGAAATATTTTGGAGTGAAGAAATTAAAGATGACGAAATCTTCATACTCACACACATAATATATATATATATATATATATATATATATATATATATATATATATATATATATATATATATATATATATATTGCTATGGTTTTATTTATTTGCAATATTAAATTTAAAATATATGGTGCAATATCAAATGAAAACTTCAATGAATTAAAATAGAGATTAGTAAATAATAACTAAATGAATGTGAATTTAAATAATTAAAATGGAATCACAATGATGATCAATGTAAATGTATGAATTATAGATATTCGAGAATAACTTTTAGAATCAATAATATATAAAAAAACGTTGTAGAATGTCAGAAACTTAAAATGTCATTAATCGTTGAAGGTAAATATCAAGTAATTTAATAGAAATTCATGAAATATCAGAAATATAGGAGACTATAAGTAATAAAATCTTTGTAAAGATTAAATGGAAGAATTTAATTCAAGTTAACAGACTTAATTCAGATAGAATACATATAATTGTGGAAATTTTATGTATCGTAGAATCAGCTAAATTTGTATAACAGATAATAAGTTAATTGCAAGTCATTGAAGGTAGTTAATCATATATAAAGATATTAAAAGAGATTAGTTAACTGTTTCATATATAAAATTATTGTAGAATAAAGTAATAAAGTAGAATTTCAAGGTAGAATCAGAATATATATATAACGAAATGTCAAATTTTTCAAGTAGAAATAATAACTGAATTAAAGGACAGAATATTGAAAATTTTAGTACAAAATGATCAGAATATTTTGTAGATGAGATTAACTAAATAATTTAGGTCCAAAAAATATGTTTTAATTGAAATTTTTAGAAAAAAAGAATTAAATGTCATTTAATTATTCAAAATAATCAAGTTAAAGTACTAAGTTTGAAGAATTTTAAATTATCATAAAGAAGCTGTTATTATTGAAATAATCAATTTTCAAAATTATTGTATATTTAATTAAATATAATGATACATGAAAATCTACAGTACCTGTTATTATAATATTTAAATATGATTAATAATCACAAAAAGGATATAGGAATTGTTCTAGAAAATAAGACCAGATGATTTGATATTTCAAAAAGAAATGAGTTTATAAAGGGATGTGATTTGTACTTCCGGAGAGGAGTTGATTGTGAGCAGCCAAACTAGAAAGATTATCTTCGTGTACATCGAGTATTCATTTGTTATTGTATCTCCATATTATCTTCGTGAAATATAAAGTGAACTAAAATTGTAATTATAAATTAATAGATAAAAGTACAAGTATAATATTTAAATTACCTGAAGTGAGTTACAATTATTGGTGTAAAATAAATAGCATCAGAAACAGAAAGAGAGGCCATCTTTGGATTAAGGCAGTCTTCTTAAGGCCGATAAAGAAGAGAATTATTGGATCAACAACAACAACATAGAGCATCGATCATCTCATTACAGAACAGCTGATCATCATAGAGAAGTAAAAGTGTCAAGTTTGAAAACAGTGAGTAAATAAATAATTGGCCAATTTTGACTTTGATAAATATTTGCAAATATAAACATTTTTGGGGGAAATATTAAACATAAAAGGTACCATAAATTTAGTTAATAATTATTTTTGTTCTTTATTTGGATTGATGTTAAATATTAATAGGATGTGTTAATAAAATTGTTAAATGAGAAAATTTTTAAATTATTGAAGTTTCCAATTAATTAGAGTTCATTTAAAGAAAGAGAACCTTCCCTGAGAATATAGAGTCAATACAAAATAAAAATTAAATAAAAAATTAAATCAAATCATACAAATTAAAATACAGTAAATTCATAATAATTGCCACACACAACGTGGGGCTAAATAAAGTGAAATTCATATCAATAAAATAAAAGGGAAAATATTAGAATTCATAATATATATATATATATATATATATATATATATATATATATATATATATATATATATATATATATATATATATAATAATAATAATACTTTATTTCAATTAGGTACATCATAATCAAGTCAATAAAAAAATTTATTATTTCCAACGAAATATTAAGATCATCTATTATATTCCATAAGGAGGATTTTGAAGTAAATGTTTTTAGATTTTTCTTCATGATTTTTTTATCCAATCCTCTCCAATGTCTGGGTAATTTATTGTATAGTACAACTCCTAGTGATCTTCTTGAAGTAACTTGTAACCTTGATTTCGTAATATACAAGTTGTCTTTTGTCCTAATACTATATGGCTGGTTTTCTGATCTTGTGGTATACAGTTCTGAATGTTCAATTATTTCCATCACCAGTTTCATTATGAGTTCAGCTGTTAATGTGAGGACTCCATTTTTTATGACTAAAGGCTTGCAGTGAGTTTTTGAGTACACACCTTCCAAGGGTCTGATAGCTTCCTTTTGTACAACAAAAACTTCCTGCAGATAACAAGAAGTGCCCCACAATTCCAGACCATAAAGCAGTCTTGAGTGAAATAATGCATGATAAGCTAATAAAGCTGCACTATGGCTAATAATTTGCGTATTGCATATATTGCACTATGTAATTTGTTTTTTAATATAGAACATTGATCTTTCTACAAAAGCCTACTGTCAATATTCATTCCTAGAAACTTTGCACAACCAGAAGGCATTTTCCTAGATGTAGTAAAGACAACTGTTTGCGATTTCTCTTTATTTAAATAAAGTTTATTGGTATTGAACCAACTAACTGTCTCTTCCTCTATCTGTCTTGCCCTCATTTTCAGGTTCTTCAAATCTTTATCTCTTATTGCAAGTGTTGTGTCATCCGCATTTAAGACTGTGTGACAATGTGCAGGGTACTCCCTGCTTAGTATCAATCGTGGAGCTTACCTGCCGATTATGAACTACGGCCTGTTTTCTATTCTCTAAGTAGGAACTAAATAGGCTCATTGCAACACCTCTAACTCCATAGTACTCTAATTTTTCCAGACAGAGGTTATGATACATGCAGTCAAAAGCCTTGGATAAATCACAAAACTTAACAGATGTCATCTGGTGGTCTTCAAAACCATCCAAAATGAAATCATACAGAGACTTAATCCCATCAATAGTGCTTCTGTTCTTCCTAAAACCAAACTGGTCTATATATTATATATATTTATATATATATATATATATATATATATATATATATATATATATATATATATATATATATATATATATATATATATATATATATATTTATAATTTTATAATTATATATATATATATATATTTATATATAATATTATGAATTACACTTAAATTTGCCTCACTATGCAGAGTCAATTATTATGAATTCCTTTATTGCCCTATAACGTTGTGGATTCAATTATTATGCTTTGCACTTTATTTTGCCCCACGTTGCAGAGTCAATTATTATGAATTCCTTTATTGCCCTTTAACGTTGTGGATTCAATTATTATGCTTTGCACTTTATTTTGCCCCACGTTGCAGAGTCAATTATTATGAATTCCTTTATTGCCCTTTAACGTTGTGGATTCAATTATTATGCTTTGCACTTTATTTTGCCCCACGTTGCAGAGTCAATTATTATGAATTCCTTTATTGCCCTTTAACGTTGTGGATTCAATTATTATGCTTTGCACTTTATTTTGCACCACGTTGCAGAGTCAATTATTATGAATTCCTTTATTGCCCTTTAACGTTGTGGATTCAATTATTATGCTTTGCACTTTATTTTGCCCCACGTTGCAGAGTCAATTATTATGAATTCCTTTATTGCCCTTTAACGTTGTGGATTCAATTATTATGCTTTGCACTTTATTTTGCCCCACGTTGTGGAGCCAATTATTATGAATTAAATTAATTTGAGCACCTATTAAAATTTTGAAAAAATTGATAATTATCTATTTTAATTTGATTAGACTCTATTAATTCTCAGGGAAGGTTCTCCTATAATGAAATTGATTCTATTTATTTTCTATAACTTTCACTATTAATTACAAACTTCAATAAATTCAAAATTATAAAATTTCACAAATTTATTAACCCAAATTATCACATACAAATTTAATTCAAACATTAATGACAACAATAACTATCTTAAATTTCAATATGGTACCTTTTTATATATTAATTTTTATGTCCCCTTTTTATATATATTTGCAAATATTTAATAAATTTATTGGCCAATATTAATGTTCAAAAACTCACAATTACTGTCTTTTCTTGGTTAATTTTTCTTCTTTCTGTGTCCAACAAATTTTTCTTTTTCTTCTCTGGATCTCAACTCCTTTCTGTCTTTAATCTCGTACTCGTTCTATGAATATCCAATTATATCACTGGTATCTTCTTAATCTCACAATTTCTATTGTGGATGCTATTCACAACAATCACTTTATCAAATTTAATTATAATATGGAATTTACACCAAGTAGGTATTTATGGTTTCAATACTTGCACTTTCAATTAATTTTCTTTACAATTTTCAGCTTAATTTCACTTTATACTTTCAAATTTACAATATGGATGACAAAAACAAATTAATCTGATTCTGAACAACGAAGGTTCTCTCGTGGAGATCAAATAATAAATGCCTACGGAAATGCAATCCACATCCCTTTATAAACTCGTTTATTTTTTAAATATCAAGTTGCCTGATCTTATTATTCTAGAATATATCCATTTCCTTTTTGGAAGTTATATTGAATTAATTTGTTCTAATTAATCTTTTCAACAGTTCTAATACTTGTATTCTCATATCTATTTGATATTTCATGAATTTTTATTGAATTATTTGACATCTCTTTACACTGATTAATGACATTTTATGTTTTCGACATTCTATAAGTATTTCACATATATTATTGATTTTAAAAGTTGATCTTGTACATTTCTAACTAATACATTTACATTAGTCTTCATCGTAACTCAGTTTTACTTATTTAACTTCACATTAATTGAATTTATAATAATATCATTATATTTATTAACAATTTACATATTTCTTCCTTCTCATATGTTCAAATTTTATCATTGATTAGATATACAACATATATCTTATAATCATCTATCATTTACTAATATCTATTTTAAATTCATTGAAGTTTTCCTTTCCTTGATCAATATCATTTTATATTGTACCATATATTTCAATTCTGATATTGCAAATAAACAAACCATAGTAATATATATATATATATATATATATATATATATATATATATATATATATATATATATATATATATATATATATATATATATATATATATATCGTGGTCTTGCAAGTTTAAAACGGATTTAATAAGCACTTCCGTAGCTCACTGTTGACTTTCGCTGACTGCAATGATCTTTTATTTTCGGGGACTACCAACGCCTAAAAACCAAGATAAGAGGGACCATGTCATAGAAGATTCTCTATATCCTATCAAATACGAGAGCCTGACCATATGGCCTTGTACCAGATCATAAAATCTGTGTTTTTTTCTATTGGTTGAGTCGAATGCAGTTTTAATTAAGCGAATCTAGATTTGCGGAACTAAAGACTGTTAACACAATTCTTTTAAAACTGCAGAATTGCATTACGGCTGTTGAAATAAAGACTATTTAGCAGTAGATTGTAATTAAAAATAAGCAATGGAGTAGAATGAAATTGAAGCTTTCAACTAAGATGCAAGGAATTTGAAATTTCTATAAATTTTATAAAACAAATTTCTATCAACTACTCGTATTGATATGAAACAAATATGATTAATCTGTAGACTGATGATGATGATGCCGACAAAAATGAGTTATGTGGAGAAGAAATTTCAATATGGAAGTTGATCAAATGATTGACACTAAAGTCTAGTTGATTTAATAACTACATTTTGATTTCCTGAAAAGTTTACATTTTATGATACAATATGTAACAATAAAGGCAACTGTTCTACCAATATACCTATTATTTCCACTCATTGTATTGTATTGTATTTATTACCAGTTTTTTTAAAAATATACAAAATACATAGCTTAAACACTAATATAAATAGTATATCCTCACAGAGGTAATCAAAGTTACCTGTGCGTGAGGCCGGTAATTAAATCTAAACTAAAAAATAATATAATTAACTCTATTAGTAACTTAAAAAACTAGGCTTTAAATATTTTCTAAAAACCTTCTTTCGTTTGTATCACAGTCGTCACCTGATGCGCAATTAAATATTATTACGTCTAATATATTCTTTTAGCTGCTTTTTTCTTTTAATTTTATTTTCAATATTTTTTAGTTCATTAGGTAATGCATTAAAGACCAGGATTGCTTTGATATAAGATCTTTTTTTAATTATTTTTAATGTTCTTTTTGGCAATTGTATAGATTTATTTCTAGTTGCACTTGCTGATTTTGAACATAATTCTGATAAAGTTACATAAGAGAGATTCAAGTGAAAATTGTTTTTCTATTGTGCAACCGAAGATTTATTTAGTGAAAAATTTAGTGATTGCGAGAGTAGCGCCTCTATTTTGTTAGCGATTTTCTGGTGGCTTCAGAAGTTCAATCTGGCAGAGAGCCAGTTTGAAAGTAGTCAAGGCTGTCAGATGACAATTTTTGTTTGGAGAGCTATTCTTGAAGAGAACAGTACTTACACTTACTGATGTTTTTTGGTAACTCTAACATATTTACTGGGGCGAACTCTAAATTGCCTACAGTCATAATTCACAATCGTAAAATTCTCAATGACCCAGAACCTAATATATACATTTTAATTGAAACATATGAACAGGAATCGCCTTTCACTTTCGCAAGCCACTGACATGAGGTAATCGCTCTGCATCTTGTAAACTATGAATTCCATATGCAGAATCAATGTTATATATTATATGTGTGTGAGTGTGATGAAGTCAATATTAAACTATTATATTATTCTATGGCTAATAAGATATTTATAGCAGACCTATAAGTATGATTGAATTTTTGTAGAAGCCACAACAATTTCAGCTACTGAAAAAATACTTTGAAGATATGTAGGGGAGACTTGTAAGTTAAAGATAAGAATTAATTCGAAAAAAATTATGATTAATCAAATCAACCCTTCAATGCAGCTAGATTCATGAGATTCGACGAAATGGAATTCCCATTCATCCTTCAAGGGAGAATGTTGTTAAATTCGATATCTGCGCCACAACCTATGAAAATAATATAACATTATGTTAACTATTCAACGAGTTTTTAAATATTGTCTCGTCCATGGAAGGATGGGCACTTCCATTTTTCAAATGAATTTCCCAACGTATTTTCTTTATATATATATATATATATATATATATATATATATTTATATATATATATATATATATATATATATATATATATATATATATATATATATATATATATATATATATATATATATATATATATATATATATATATATATATATATATATATATATATATATATATATATATATATATATATATATATATATATATATATATATATATATATATATATATATATATATATATATATATATATATATATATATATATATATATATATATATATATATATATTATACATATAAATATATATCAAACATCAAAAAATTTCGAAAATTGTTGTCCAGGAGATCAAAACCACTTTCGCACCTCACAATATACTTTCGATACAGTGCAGTCTGTAATCTTTGGGGAATATAAGACTAAAACCGAAAAATATTGTTTACCACCATAACGGAGAATTACAAATGGACAATTCCGATAAAAAAAACGATATTCGTGGAAATAATATAGAACTCTGTCCTTGTACATAGAAAATTAAAAATATCCACTTCAAAGTTGCATTCCATAGATAACATTACGTCGTACGGGCCATTGTCTAGTCTATTTTGTAGATTACGAGTCCGTTTATCAGATAGGAACATTTTTGCGCATTACCTAAACAAACGTCTTATCATCCATCGTCCATTATTGCCGAACGAAAAAAAAAGAATGAAATTTGCACGTACAAATCATTCCAGAGATACGAACGATAACGTGGTTAATTTTGACTGCTACGAGGGTGATCTAGGAAGTACCTACAAGATCTGACGTAAAGATGATGAGTGTTCGCTCACGGTGTACAATATATTGTACATCACTTTACGTAAATCCTTACGAATTTGTAGTATGCTTCTATTCACTTTGCTCACAAAGTACAGTTTTCTGTAAACATCCTCATTACTATATTTTAAACTGTTTCCTTCACCAAGCGTTGAGTAGTTTACCCAAAAAAAATTTATTAATGGTACCTGTTACTGAGTTGTAGCAGTTGTTTCAGATCGTTGAAATGAGATGGCGCTTCAAACTTTAAAACATGTTGTGACATGTCTGCAGTATTAATTCTGGTAATAACCGATACGTGTATTTGTTACTTTCATAGTGAACATAAAGTTCTTGTACACCAGCTATTAAAAGTTACATTTTTAATGCCTTTTTTTGAATTTTAAAATTGTACGTTTATAAGGTATAGTGTTAAAAATATTCTTAACACTAGTGTTAAAAATCTTTTTAGCACGTAGTGTTAAACGAAAAATCCTTATAAACGAACATTTTTAAAGGCAGTTCCACTGAAGTTTCCTTCTATGTTCTTCAATCTACACCAAGCGAGAAAATTAGTATATACAATTTCGTACTGCTGGCGCGACTTTTTTGGCAGCACTTCTAGTGTGGCTCTTGTTGCAGCCCTTCAATGTCCATTGGTATCAAATCATCACTTTCATTTGAATGAGTATTTTTATCGACTGAAATTTTTTGAACTGTTTATGAACTGTTTTTGTCACTTACTAATTACGATGTTTACCACAACATACGCGATCATCATCATCATCATCAATCGACCAATCGCGTCCACTGCTGGACATAGGTCTCCCGTAGCTTCTTCCATCCTTGCCGATCCTGTGCTGCCTCTATCCAGTTGGTTTTTATCCTTTTGATCTGTCCATCTGGTTGGTGGACGGCCTCTACTTCTGTATGCGTCTTGACGCAGTCTCCATTCAAGTATCTTCTTTGTCCAGCGATTGTCCGAAAGTCGCGCCACATGACCGGCCCAGTTCCATTTTAAGGTTGTTATACGGGTAACCGCGTCCTTTACTCCGGACCTCTCCCTTAAAGTTGTATTTGGGATCCTGTCTCTTAGCGATATACCCAACATCGACCTTTCCATTCTCCTCTGCGCTATACTTATTCTATTTGTGGTGTTTCTTGTGAGGGTAAGTGTTTCAGCCCCGTACGTAAGCACCGGCAACACGCACTGGTCGAATACTTTTCTTTTTAAACACATTGGAATGTCTGATTTAAAGACATTGCGCAGCTTTCCAAAGGCCGCCCATGTTAGGC
Organism: Cynegetis impunctata; assembly: GCA_030704885.1. Lineage (NCBI taxonomy): Eukaryota > Metazoa > Arthropoda > Insecta > Coleoptera > Coccinellidae > Cynegetis > Cynegetis impunctata. The sequence goes on from JARQZK010002912.1 coordinate 627,402, forward strand.
CTATTCTTCTCGACATTTCACGAGTTTGGTTGTCTCTGCCAATAGAGATTTCGTGACCGAGGTACTTATAAGAGCCTACTTGTTCTATGCTTACTCCGTCTATCTTGATTGCCTCACTCATAACAAGATTTGTCATGTATTGTGTTTTATTAGTGTTGATTTTGAGTCCAACAGAGTTCGATGCTTCCCTAAGCCTCTGTAGCATTTGCTTCGCTTCGTCCATACTATCTGCGATAATCAAGATATCGTCGGCGAATCTCAGATGGTTTAGTTTTTCGCCATCTATGTTTATGCCCATGTCACCAAAGTTGGCCTGTTTAAACATATATTCCAGGAGGGTTGTGAATAATTTTGGCGATATGACATCTCCCTGGCGTACACCTCGTGCGATATTGAAGTCTTGGGAATCATCCTGCAGCCTTACACAAGCTTTTGCTTTTTGGTACACGTGTTTGATGACCTCGGTGTATCTATGATCGATGCGGCATTCAGCAAGAGCTTGCAGCATTTTATGCTGGTCTACTGTGTCGAACGCCTTTTCGTAGTCGACGAAAATTATGCAGAGGGGTTTATTGTACTCGATGCATTTTTCGAGTATCGAACATACGCGATGCTTGTTAAAAAATAAAAAATTGTACCTATATTGTTTTATTAGGAGTAAAAGTGATAACTTTTGTGGCGAGAATAAATGTTTGTCGGCTGAACGCAGTGAGGACGACAATTTTAGACGAGCCACGAAAAGTGCTTTTCTCCGAATAAAACATGCGATTTTTTCCGCGAACGGTGTTCAAACGATAGAATTAAGATGATATTTTTAAATAGGATTAGATGTGAAGAAACGTAAAACTAGATTGCTTTGCTTACTGGTTTTGTAGATGTCAAGGCAACACAAATTTGACAATTCAACAAAATACTTGTCGGAAACATTTCATCACTCATCTACGCATTATAGGACTGTGCGTTTTTGGTAAGTACCCGAGTATCAAGAAATGACTTGTATTAAAATATATAATATTTTTCTTACAGATTACATTATGTCGGATTCGGAACCCAACTGTACGCCGCCCGACGTTCTTGATATTGACGTCAGAGTACAAAAAAGGGTACTTTTTTGTACGCTCACGGCCGGACAAAATAGTTATTAACGTAACAAGGCCGATATGTAGCAAATAACGGATGAGGTTGGATATTGTAATCCGAGGCGCAGCCGAGGATTATAACTAACCGAATCCGTTATTTGCGTATCGGCCGTGTGTCGTTAAAGACTTTTCGTAATCCCGTTGGAAGATTACATTTTGATTCCGAAGAAAAAACAAACCCCGTACCTCGTAATTCTGAAAAAAAAATCCCACCGTCGTGCACTCTGTTGTCATGGAACTGTTTGGCAATTTTATAAACAACGTCAGTTTTTTGTGTTCGCAAGTTCGCTGTAACGACGACTATGGATGAAATTGAGGAACAAAATGAAATTCCTTTTGAAATATTGGAAGAATGCAGCGAGTGTTGATTTACTGCCGGCAATAACTCAACAGCGGTATAAAAAAGAATATGAAAATTTTGAAAATTGGCGTAATAGCAAGAATGTAAAGGTGGTTAATGAGGATGCTTTATTAGCCTATGCGAAAGGAAAATCGAAGGTTTATTCTCCCAACTCGCTGTGGACGAAGATTTCAATGTTGAAACTTGCTTTGAGAGTTTATGACAACATTGACATTTCAAGGTTAGTTATTTTAAATCTTGCACCATATTAGAGTATTACCAACAGAAATGTATTTTCAGAGTTGGAAAATTATTTTTATTCTTGAGACGAAAGTCTAATGGATACACAACAAATAAATCAAAAATTTTGTCTAAAGAAGAAGTAATTAAGTTTTTGTTGGAGGCAAATGATCATACATGGTTGCTTGAAAAGGTTGTATTAATGTGTGGAACTTTTGGTGCCTGTAGACGTGAAGAACTTGTGAAGCTGAGTGTGGATGATTTTGAAAGCACCAGTACCAAAGTTTTGGTTACATTGAGGATGACTAAAAACAAAAAGAATAGGGTATTTGTCATTCCCAAAGAAGGACTTCCTTTTGATGCCTATGGTTTATACCAAAAATACGTAGATTTGCGACCTTCGAATCTGGAAAATCGGCGATTTTTCATTGGTTATAGGAATGGTAAATGTGTAAAACAAGTAGTGGGCATTCATACTATTGGAGGCGTTCCAAAGAAAATTGCAGCATTCTTAAAATTAGAAAACCCTCAGCTCTACACAGGGCACTCGTTTCGCAGATCCTCGGCTACCATGCTACATCTACTATCGGTAAAAGAACTTGGAGGTTGGGACTCCTCTGCGGTGGCGGAGTCGTATATTGAAAATTCAGTTTCGGAGACAACTTTTTCATAATAATGAGGCTTCACCGACAACAAGTTCAAAAACTGTTGCTATAGATGGTAAATCTCTAATCAATAAGATAGACATTTCAAATAATAGCAATTGTCAAATTACTTTTCAAATAAATAAATAGTTAGTTTTATTATAATTGTTATTGTAACCAGAATGATGTTTTGAAATAAATATTTGAACACGTGATTTCTTAACGGCCGGCGGCCGTTAACACTGACTTTTCAATTGTCATCTGAATACCGTTAAATCAAAATAACAGTATGGGATTACGAAAAAGTAAAAACAAAAGGATGTTTGTGAAATCAAACTTCAACATTGAGAACTGAAGTATGCGATTTCGACTTTTATTTCGTTACCGATATAGGAAAGGTGTACAAAAAATAGTGTATGATATTAAATTTGTTTTAAAAGTGACTATAAATAAAGAATCACTTTTCACACTAATATCATGAATAGCTATTTCATTCATTCATTTGAAACGACTCTAATTATCAGTATTCTCGTTGTTAGGTCGAGTACCACCCGGACCACCCTCGTATATCCGCTGTTAATCCTACGCAGATATGAACGAGCTCGAAACATGCTTGCAACTTCCTCATTGGTTTCGTATGAACAACAAATGTTTTTCAATTTCACTTCTATTATTTGTCAATGTCGAATATTCCATTCTGGCAGCCGACATTTCCTGAAGAGATAACGATCTAGGATGTAGAAACGACGGCTCTCACGGACGAGATTTTTACATTCCTAACGAAATGAAAAAAACGAAAGTTTATGATATTTACGTCGCTTGTATCTTAACGTTTTAACGGATCTTTTATTGAAATGCATATTATTAATATTCGGAGTTTGAAAGCGGTCATTTACACTTCTAGAATTTTTTGTAGGAAACGATAAATTAATCTCCTATTATGTTCTTGATGCAACGTCCGATTTTTATGTAGCGATTTCTCGAGTGTTCGAGTAACCTTTATCAGCCACTGGCCCCAAGGAATTGCAAAAGTGCAAAGTACAGGGTCCCATTTCGGGTACTTTTGAATGGTCTCCGTTATTTTTGAAGATAGAGGCTTGCGGTTTTCGCGACACTGTGCTACTTTTTCGTAAAACTGAAGATACCGTCAACAGAAATTTAATAGCCCTTTTAGTTTTTAAGATACAGGGCATTTTTGAGAATATTGTATATATATATACAGGGTGTCCCACGACGTTTTGACAGTCCAATTTCTCGAAAACTGTTCATATGACACTTATGAAATTTGGCAGATATAAACAGTCAAAATTGATGTTTATATTTATTATAAAATGACTTCCGTTTTTCCTGTCATTTCGGGTCACCTGACCCAAACATAATTTTTTTAAATGGGACAACCGGTATATTATTACAATTTTTGATATATCATTCAAAAACAAATTCAACGGTACCACACTTGTCATCATTGTATTGTGCATTAATGATAATATGGGCAATTAAATTAACATCTGTATAAATTATTTTATTAAAGAACGTAACATAGGTTACATAGGCAATTAAAAAGAACAAGTAATTAAAAAATTCAAAGAAAATGTTCAAATTGATGACCATGTACATTCACACAATGTTCAATCCTTGTTAAAAGATTACTTGTAAGTGCTGCTTTAATCATTTCGGGTGTTGCGGTCCGACAAGCCTGTCTCATTTTATCCTTCAAATCATCTAAATCAATCGGGGGTGTGACATAAACTCGACCTTTTAAGTAATCCCAGAGAAAGAAATCTAAGGGTGTAATATCCGGGAACGGGGTGGCCACAGAATCGCACCATTTCGACCAATCCATTTTTGAGGAAATGCGTTATCAAGATATTCACTAACTGGCCCAAAAAAGTGAGGAGATGCTCCATCTTGCTGCCACCACATTGTTTCCCTTTCATCAAAGGGAATTTCTTCGAGTAATTCTGGTAGAATATTTTGAAGAAAATCTAAGTATTTTTGCCCCGTTAATGTTCCTTCATAAAAACCAGTTCTTAGCTTTCGTTCGACATAGACAAAAGTATTTTTGCTTGGAGTTATTCTATGAGGAAAACGATTTCTGTACAAACCTTGAGCATGAGTTTTCTTTTTTCCACATTCTTCATAAATAAGTAGCATGTCAACATATTCATCGTAAGTAAAAATTGAAGGCATTATTTACTCTTATTATTACAGTGCCTTTACAAGATTATGACTAATAATTAATGACAGTTCTTGAATAAACATCACCTAACAATAATGAATGACAACCTATGTTGTTCCTACTATAGTTATTTGTTTCACAGCCACCAAAATTATTTAGTGCCAAATATTGCTTCAATAAATTTAGTAAAACTAAAAAGCCCTTATTATCATTACTACACAATACAATGATGACAAGTGTGGTACCGTTGAATTTGTTTTTGAATGATATATCAAAAATTGTAATATTATACCGGTTGACCCATTTAAAAAAATTATGTTTGGGTCACGTGACCCGAAATGACAGGAAAAACGGAAGTCATTTTATAATGAATATAAACATCAGTTTCGACTATTTATATCTGTCAAATTTCATAAATGTCATATGAACAGTTTTCGAGAAATTGGACTGTCAAAACGTCGTGGGACACCCTGTATATATATATATATATATATATATATATATATATATATATATATATATATATATATATATATATATATATATATATATATATATATGCGTTATCCTTCATCTTATCGAAAAGTAATATAACATTCTTATAGACTTTTTTCCGTAGGATGCAGTGGTGTAGATAATTTTTGTTACATATTTACTTTCTTCGAGTTATAAAGCAAACTTTTTAAATGGAATGCCCTGTAGGTATATTTATATACTATAAAATTTGTCTTTTTTTTACCTTTTCAAAAAGATATGAAAGTATGAATTTTTTCCCGAAACGCGCAAATAAATGACAATTTTCTGAAATTAAATGCATGGCTCAATAGTAGGCCATGGATATTGTTCACGACAAAAAACAAAAATAAATGTCAAACCAAGATCGTCCGTTTTTGGATCGACTTTTGGTTTATAGCGGTGTTTATTTTCGTTCTTTTGGTATTATTATTTAATTGATATTAATCAATGTCTTCGAATAATGCAGCGTATGGAAATTATGAGAAATATGATATGCTGGTATGTTTTATACAGAGTAATGAAAATTCTGAAGAAGCTTCGGAATTATATTTCCTAAGGTAGGTAAGCTATAATGGCTATGAAAATCTTTATTATCATTTTAATTCTTTTCTTGTTAGATATCCAGAAGGGCAACCGTTTTTTGAGATATTTGCTCGTTTAAGAGCAAACTTTGTTGAGCTCGGATCATTTGTTCACCCGCGTGCTAAAATATACAACAAAGAGAACAGGGAAAGAAAAGAGATAGATACTTTGGGATATATAGAAGCAACACCTTTGTCCTTATAGAAAAATTGAGAAGGAAATTGGTGTGCCAAAAACTGACAGCATTGCAGAATCAATTCATTTAGCTTTTCTAAATCTGCGAATGAGAACAAAGGTTCTTTTAAACGGTATTCAAAGAATTACAAAATGTGCCACCTTCAATTTTTTTTTAATAATGTTATTTATTTGTGTTTGTTATATTGTTACTTTACGCTACAAAACTGCAGACAGAAACTTACTGTTAGCAAACATATATAAATATAAGGTATTTTTTGAGTAAAATATACTTATATGCAAGGTATCCAATTCTTCGTTAGTAATATGTAACTTTCACTTGTTCATTGTTGTTATCCATAGCCTTCTATTGATTTATGCATTTAATATCAGAAAATTGTCATTTATTTACGCGTTTCTCAGAAAAAGTTTATACTATCATATATTTTTGAAAAGGTAAAAAAAGACAAATTTTATATTCTATAAATATAAAGGGTATAGGCGAATCAAAATAAGCGCTACGCCGCCTGGTGACAATCAGAATAACTAAAAATCTTGACATTGTTCTTACGTTCTCCTTTGTTTTGTGTTTGTTTTTGTGTGATTTTTTACAAATATTTATTATTTGCAATCATTTTGAAAGCTACGAGTCGTTCGAATCGTTATTGTTCAGTTCCTCAGTGTTCTTCCTGGGAAAAGAAATGTTCAAATGTGAATTTCCATGCTTTTCCTCCAGCTGGTGATAAATATCGTCAAAAATACTCGAATCACCTTTAAACTGTACAGAAAGTTTTATACAGAAACCAAAGTGCCTTTCCTGCAGGATCAGGTTTTACTCTCAGTATAAATCTAATAACACAGTGAAATTCATGACAGGTGTTTCTCCTGGAGGTTTAATTACTTATATTAGTGAACCATATGGGGGAAGAGCATCTGATAAAACGATTTTCCAATAAAGTGACTTAATTTTAAAGTTAGAAAGCTCACAGGATGCTATTATGGTGGACAAAGGGTTCTTGATAGATGATATTTGTCAACAGTTTAAAATAAAGTTGACCAGGCCACCATTTTTGAAAGACAAAAAACAGTTGACTACAGAAGAAGCATTGTTGAATGCCAAAATAGCAGCTGCTAGAGTACATATTGAACGAGTCAATCAGAGAATTAAGATATTCATCTCATGATCTAACCTAAGCTTTCTCTCAATTTGGCTACAAAACAAATGATGATAATCACCTACCGCCTCAATAGTAATGAGAATACATACAAAGTAACGCACTTGTTCACTAAAGAAGCCTGAAAAGTCTTTATATTTATGGCAAAATTATATTTCAAAAACACAAATAAACAACAAATACAACATAAATATTCCAATGTCTATATTTATAGTTCTACGACTGGCCACATTGGCGCTGCATTCTTATTTTCAGATGCCTATAGGTTCCTAAATGTTCCTTAAATTTCTTTAGTTTTCGGCAACAAATATTGAATGTTCCTACTTGTTGCCGGTTTCCATTTTGAGCGGTAAACTTCAAAAGAAAATAGGAAACATTTGTGAAAAAATCCGTGTTGCTACCGCAGTGGAAACGCATAGAGAACGCAACTAGTTAACATTCGTGTCGCAGATTTTCAGTGTGCCACGTTTTCACCGAAGGAACATTCAGGAACATTTTTGTTGCTGTTGCTTGTTTCGGTAAATGTTCCAAAATGTTTCGGCAACAAATGTTGACTGTTTTTACTAAACAATATGCAACTGTTGACAATTTTAGTTGCTTCAGTGGAAACAAGAAATTTACGTATGTTGCCATAAGTTTCTACCCTTGGCAACAAGGAGAAACATTTAGCAATAAAATGTTCCTCCGGTGGAACCGTAGCTTTAGATTCTCGATCACGTACGAATAAATTCATCGTTTATCATTTGTATTTATTAATTGCCGGCAAAGCAGCAACGTCCTTGAATTCAAAAATTGCATTATTTGCGAATAAAACCGCTAAGCACGGAGTGAAGATTATTCCCAACATTAAGTATAGTTACTTTGCAATGGCGTCATTACGTATTCATGAACGTGAAGCAGGAAAGCAAAATAACATCGATAAAAAATATGACCGCTCAGGTAAACTTTTTTTTGATAATAATGATGAAACAATCATTTCTTCGAAAATGCATGACAAATAATAGAAAATGAAACTATGTATTTATTATTCTCAATAACATAGATCTATCGATAACTTACACTAATATTATTTTAAAAAATCGGCCAGGTGCGGGTCGGACTCGCTCACGAAGGGTTCCTTACCTTTGACTATGCCCCCCTTGAATATTTATTTTATTATTCATTATTAAAGTGAGTAAATATACAATTCAGAATTTTGTGCCCCCCTTAAATATTTATTTTATTTCAATTTTATTTTTCATTATTAAAGTAAATATACAATTCAGAATTTTGTGAATACAGTGCCTACCTGTTACCTTTTATGGATATCGAGCAAGAATAGGCAAAAAATGGCGTTTTTTGTATGGGAGCCCCCCCCCTGAAATATTTATTTTATTTTAATTTTATTATTTATTATCAAAGTAAAAATACAACTGAGTATTTTGTGAATATTTCAAGTGCCTACCTGTTGCCATTATTGATATCAAGCGAAAAGGGCAAAAAATTGCGTTTGTTGTATGGGAGCCCCCCTTAAATATTTATTTTATTTTGTTTTTAGCGTCAACAGAAATACATAATTTGTGAAAATTTCAACTATCTAGCTATCGCGGTTCTTGAGATACAGTTTGGTGACAGACAGACGGACGAACAGACAGCGAAGTCTTAGTAATAGGGTTCCGTTTTTACCCTTTGGGTACGGAACCCTAAAAATGACGACAGGTTTGGTTGGAAAAAAGTTTTCGCTATATATTTAGGTATTAAATAGAAGGCAGAATGAAATAAGTTAACGTTTGGAAGGAATTAAATGACAACAATATAATTAAATAAAGGAATGTTAATAAAATTGCAATTAATAATATTGTTTTCAAGTTATAGAAATAAATGTTTTATTATTAATTACTATAAAAATATGAACTGAATCGGTATCAATCTTGGCAATTTTATTGGTTTCTAGTAACTAAAGTAGGACACGTATGTTTGCGATTCGATTTTACGTTATTGTCTCGGAAAAAACTGCATCGATAGTGGTATTGTATCTTGTTGATTTTTCTGGATCATTGTTAATTCTTGAATCAAATTCATTGAAAAGAAATTGTAACAACGGCTCTGAGTTTTTATCAGAATAGATAGCAGATTATTTGTAAATTTTATAATCAATTCTACGATTAAAACCTGAGCGAGAATCTACGTTTCAAAATATGATACATAATATCGGTATAGATAACTTGAAGAAGCATATTCTTTCCAATAATTAACCGTCAGAATTTTTTAAAACTTACCATAATGAAGACTCCAATATTTGTTAACCAAATTGTTCCCTAAAAGTCCTTTTTCTCTGATTTTTAAAACAAAAATTTATGTAATACTATATGTATAATATATATCATATCAATAATTTTCATAACACTCGCAGAATCCAATATTCATAAAATTTTGAATTTCATAGCCAACATAGTTTTAAAATCACCAATTTTGTTGAAGGAATTTGTCAACGTCCCTTTTACAGGTCCACCTGTTCAAGTTTTCATTTCGAAAATGCAGCTGTTCTTGAAAGTTGGAAACAACAGATCCATTTATTCAATAGTTACTTGCTGACTGTTGCTGACTAAGTTTCTTCTCTCATATGGGAATTATAGGACGCAAAGAATATTCCTCGGAATATTCCATACTTTTTTCATAACATTGAAACGTTGAACAAATTCGAAAACATCATAATAAGTTTGTACCAATCTTGTTTAACACTCTATGGTTGCTGTTTGTAGTTATGGGATACCTGATAACCGTGAACTTGATCGAATAAAGACATGAATCTTACATTCACGTACGGAAATCAATTCAGCAATTACTGAAACACGTAGTACAATCTCTCGATATTTGGGTAATCAATATTTAATAATTTGAAGGTTATCAGTAAAATATCAAATCGATGACTACCTCGAGCTGTCAAAATAAGAACCTTCTATGATCTCAACGAATTATTGTCTATGATCGTCATTCGTCAATCTATTCACATATTAGATGTACATCAAAACAATCGCCACTTAATTGGTTGAATTATCTCAAATTGCAATCGATTTGGGCATGATAATTTCAGGGATCTTCTCAGACTTTCCGAGGTCGAATATTTCCCTGCGTATATACATAATTTAAAAATAATGAAGCTTAAAAAAACGGTGATTATTGTTTGAAAGAAAATACATTATTGCGCGGCCGAGAAAGCGATATCCTCAGCCACCTCGGACACCAATCTTTGCACAATAATCTTTATATTATACAATATGGGTGCCTATGAAAGCTGTTATTCAAACTGTAGGTTGACGATCGTTCAATTATAATAATTCTCAACAGTTCTTCAAAATTCAATAATCCAATTCACAAATACATCGCTAACATGTTTTAAAACAATATGAAAGTAAACTACTTAGCACACACAAGTTATATCAACTAGAACAAATGCATAATAAAAAAAGATGAACACCCAGAACCATAAAAGTAGATGTTTAAAAATTCCTTTGGAAAAATCATATATCGTAAAATTAAGTAGAAATGAAAATACTCAAAAACTTGGATATCTGACCTTAGTTTAGTAAAAATAGAAGAATAATATAATAATTCTAATATAAACTACGATGATACTAATTCTCCAAAAATAGACGAACCTATTCTTTCAACACATGAATCACAAGTTAATAATACGAACAAACATTCAGAAATAAAAATATATAAACACTATCGATACCATAAGCAAATTTTTTTCATTTTCGTCGTAAAATTTTTTTCAGGAAATGGTTCTATTTTCGAAATTGTTTAAAACTGTCAAAGTTTGTCGATTTGTTTCAAATGCATGTAATTGCTTCCTAAAAAATGAATCTAAAATATTACATATATACATATATATATATATATATATATATATGAATGTTGAATAAAAATAAACTGACGTATATGATTAAAAATAAATAATACTGGGACTAATCGGCTATTTATCTCTTTAATCATATATCCTCGTAATCTACAGAAATAATTATTGAAACCAATTCGTTGGTGATGAAAAAATCACCCACAACATTCTGTCAACTCTATCATGTTTTTATTTATACTTAGCTTGTGATATCGAACTTGAACTTAGCCTTAATTTAGATTTGCCTTTCAAAATCATGAAATTAATTTCAATTGGATTAAGGTCATAATCGAACATTTGTAACGCAATATGTGGGACTAAATGGCACTAGTATGAACTTGTGTAGGCATCTGAAAGAATACCCACATATCAACGAATGCATTTCATTCCAATAGGGTGTGCCTTAAGAAGAACCGATAGAATTGTAAAACACGGTTCTTCTCTAAATCTATCTTGGAATGCGAAAAAGAAACAAGTTCCAGATAATTCTATAAAATAAAACAATTCTTAGTATCATCTAAATGCAAAAATTACCTTCTTCACACTAAATCTTGCACTTTCTATTCGGAAGTCTGGATACGTCGACCGAACAATAAATATAACTGCTCAACATATAAACGAAATGTTATTGAAACCAGAATACACTTCAGCACACTTTACACATTCTTGTCCTTCAAACTACACGAAATGTTTCGAACTAAACTAGATCTAAACAAAATTTAAAGAAGAACCAAAACACTATACACAGCGGACGCCATATTTTGACTGATAGTGACAAAAATGTGACATCCCATCTACAGATTTTAATTTAACAAAACCACTGAAGATTATGAAAGATTCAGTGGACAAGACAGAAAAGAAGAATCTAGTAACAGAAATAATCTAATCATACAGAAAATCTTTCCCTGCCAATCTGGTAAGCACATCTGTTGGGGAATATAAGAACTGTATGATTCAAATTAGATCCCTGCTAACTTCATGGATTTATAAATAACGCAAAAGATGTCACCGCCATATAATGATATAAGTTTCAACTGATTACATGAGTAGGTAGTTTCAACGCATAGAACTTATCCACTGCTAACTACGTTACTCTCGAAGTAGAGGGCACTGTTGGTCTCAGACAATATAAATTGTCATGTTTTTACAAAATTATTAGGTTTTGAGTTTTTCATATCCCAATATAAAAAGAATATCATTATAATATGTGATTAAATCATTCAAAGTTATAATTTCTTTATCAGTTTGAGTATATTAAGATACAGCCTTATAGAAAATAGTATGTCCATTTGAAAAATAATAGCTTGAGGATGCAGTTATTTGAATACCTTGAATCTAGAACAGAATCATTCGAACTTATAAAAAAAGACAAGAGATGTCGTGGTACAACCGGTTAGAAATAAGTTCCTTCTGCTATAAAATATTTTGTATTAAAAAGCAGTCACATTGAAATAAATAAAGAATGTTTGAGAGTAATTAAATCAGAACACGTTTGAGAGTAATTAAATTAGGAAACGCCTGCGTTTAAGAGATAGCCTTTCCAAATACACAAGAATATAATATGCGTAAACGAATACAGGAGACGCGCGTGTGTTACTGTTACACATTTTTCAGTACAGTTTTCATTCGCCAAATGCAAAGACATTACAATGTAATGTCTTTGGCCAAATGTCTAGAGTGTAACGTTACGATAAGGATCTTCTTTCCAATAGGAAACTTTAATATTAAACAAATTAATGTCGTAACCATACGTCAAGAATGACAAACACGTAGAAAATGTCTGAAATCTTTCATAAATTTTATATTATCACAAACTGAACAAGTTCCTTCAAACATAATGAAATCTGTAGATTTTCAAATTTCTGTATGAGTTGCAACATTGGAATAACCAGTGGTGAACCCGTTTTACTGGGAACTTATGTAAATGGAAATATTGAATGCATATTTTCGAATCCAACAACTCTAACTGGTTGGTAAATTATTGCCTATCTTCCTATCATTTTTAATTTCTTATAGCCACTCGTTTTCAGTTTTCCGATTCTTATTCATTGGTTTTAATTTTTATATAAATAATATTTATATTTTAAGATTTTTCTTTTTGTTTACTAAAGGCATCTCGCTGCAGTTTTATGGCGAAGAAACCGCGAGTACTTTCAATACTGGAAAAGCCCATACACATGGAAAATACGTTCTGGTTGATAATGAGATATCCATATTAGGTGTGAGTTGAACTTTTTATTAATCTAACTTTAATTGATCTTACTTCGTTTTTAAATATAAAATAAGAAAGAGGAAGTATTCAAGATAAAGTGAATATTAAATGCATTATTTCGTTCCTATTCAGAAAATACCAGTAGGGGAAAGAGGGGAGCATTCGTCCACGGGGAGCATTCATTCATTGTATTTATTTTAATTGTGATTTGAATTTCCCGCGTTATAGTGCCACTGTTAGGTTGCCTATTATGAGATCTTCTTTTGTGAAAAAGTTAACACGTGTTTTATGATTCTACGAACTTACCTGGACAAGTATATAATTTAAACAATACCATACAAGATAAACTCATAGAGGATAAAAAAGACCAGAATGATAGGATAAAAGAGAAAATTGAAGAAAAACAAAATGACATTGATAGTTTGGAAGAAAATAAAGGTTTAGCACGAAATAACAAGATAAATATATTAAGTGACATAATAATTTTGCCAAATACACCGTCCTGCAGCAGTTATCAGAAACTAAATGACACCAAGTAACGCCAGAATCAACAAGGCCTTTTCCCAAGGCAAGTAGAAAAGAAACTAAAAGCAAACGAATGCCAGGCATTTCAAGAATTTACACTGACACTCCAGAGAAAGAACGACTGGGACAAATTGACCAAGAGAAAAACAGGAAAAAGAATGGCTTCAAAAGAAATGTTTTTGGTTCTAAATTAGAAACAAAGGAAAGCAATCAACCGAAAAAAAAACTTAGAATCGAAGATCAGTCGGATTCATCGCCTAGCGAAAGTGATGTGTTATCCCTTCATGACAACTCTGACGAAGATTTGAGTGATGAATTGGAATATATTGAGGGGATCTGTATCCAGGATCTGAAGAATGGTGACTTTGTTTTAGTAAGATTTGAAGTTAAAACTAAATTGGTTCATTTTGTTGGCCAAATTTTGGACATTTCCGAAGATACCATCAAAATAAAATTTCTTAGGACAAAAGGTCTATCGACCACTTTATTCGTTTTTTCCCAATGAGCTTGTCGATAAGACTTTCATTGTAACCGTTATTGATGGCTAATAATTTAATTGTATTAACTTCAGTTTACTCTCCTGTGGTCAGTCTTGATAATGAGTTCTACAGTATCTAAATATTTTTTATATTGTGAAACATAAGCCAAGTGTTTTTATTTTAAAGTTTATACTTTATTCTTTATGATGTTTCACCAAGTGATGTGCGAGAATTCAATCTCAGTTATGAAAGATAACCTTGAAACGGAATATGCTAGACAAAAACGAATTTAAGCATTGTAACATCAATCTAATCGGGTATCAATGTGCAAATATTCAGATTAATATCATCCCTTTAATACTACATAAACATTAAACAAGTAAACGTGAAAAAATTCACTTTTGATTTGTGAAATCACGTAGCGTCCTCACGATCTAACAGTGCGTGGCGCGAGCGTCGATTGAATGCAACTGAAGGTGGCGCCACTGGCTATCACCTGACAGCAGCTAAGTGGTGTTTTGACGATTCTTCAAACCTAGAGAGGTATTTGTTACTTTCGACTAGACCTGTGTCGATCGTGATTGATCGAATCTTTTTGATTCGATCGCAACCTATACACGAGTGATCGAATCACGAATTTCTAAAAGACCCGATCTTATTTAACCCGATCCCGATTTACTTGACAAGACTAACCAAATTGCACTTTATTTTCATATGTTTTCACACAACAGTATATAACTAATTGCTTGCTGATACAATCGTTTACATGCTTTCATTCATCGCACTGTTTCTCGTGTTGTTTTGAATTTTGACACGTAATCCAAAAGGAACCGATTTTTTCAGGAACGCTCGCGTAGAAGAGTCGCGACCTGTCGATCTCTCAGTCTTTTGGGTCGCGAACTCGATCGATCGCGTCTTGATCGAGATCGAATTCAGTTTGAGATCGAATCAGTGACATGCTGATATATGTACTGTCGATCTCTCTGTCTTTTGGGTCGCGAACTCGATCGCGTCGTGATTGAGATCGAATCAGTGACATATATAGGTATGACCCGCGATACGTGATTTTATATTCAGGTTTTGCTTGCGTGTTTGAGTGAACCTAGTTGATATTATCGTCGCCTCCTCTATCCACATTTATATACATTAATGAAGCGTCTATCTATAATAAAAGAAGCTCTTTAAAACCGAAAAGAGCCTCTCAAATTTTATTTCTTAATCACAATTTGGAGTAAATTATTATTTTTGATATTAAAAACTGTTAGTTATTTCCTTTTTTAACATTTTTATGTTGTTTTTCACTGATGTAGGTTATATTATTAATATATATTCTACCCGGTTTAGCGTTCGTCATTTGTTACAAAGGAACCGCGACCCAAATGATCGAAATGATCGAATCTTTTTAACACGATTATCATACGAATGGGTCATGATCGACCCGGGTCTCGACAAATGATCGATCGACACAGGTCTACTTTCGACCCGCCGTTACTTTTGTGCCCGGTCTCCCCTACTCAACGGATTTCAATGCAGTATTCAGAAGTAGATAGAGTAATTCAAGAGGAAGGTTTATATGTATAAAAAACATACAGATAATAGTACAGAAAAGCCGAAAAATCATTAACGCTGGCTAAACCTTACGAGATAGATCAAATTAATGTATAACGGAATTGTATATCTTGAGAATTTCGAAAAAAAAGTCCGCGATGGTATATATTTATCTACTAAGGATAACCGGATAACCCACAGTAACCATTTTCATCTTTTACATAGGACAAGAGGAATATGTGATATTTACCAAGCTATTTGATGCAATTCAGTATTATTCTTTATACAATTAAATACATTACATACGTTGTACATTTCATGTAGATCAAAACTGCCCTTAATAGCATTTCATTAAAATGGATATCTCAGAAGATATCAGAGATTTAAAAGCAGTGATACCGGCTTGCGGGCCGTACGTTTCGTCGTGGTTGGCAGCGGAAGGCGGGCGCGGGGTGTGCCGGTGCTGTGTGCCTATGAAGAGCGCATCGAAGGCCACGCCTTGCCCTTGCTATACACCTTTATTCATTTTAGTAATCTGTTCTAAATATCTTGGAAGTGGAAATAAATACATGCTGATCTGAATTTTGAAAATAATCTTCACTTTTCAGCTTCAGAAAAATCCGTACCAAAGGGACCTATAAGATTTCCATTCAGCATAAAAGTGTCACATCGTATGCCAGCAACATTCCATACCGTCAACGGAGGCGTTGTCTATCACCTGAAGGCGACAGTCAAAAGAAGACAAGTGAACAAGAATATTTCTGTAAAAAAAATAATTCAGGTCACGGGACCTATCGATTTGAATAGTTATCTTCCTGCACTACAAGTTAGTTTTCCTATGATAGATATAGAGCAAGATCCCAGAGCCGCCATAGCCCTTATTTTCTCAGTAATAAAATTTGTGAGATGAAATAGTGCTCGTATGTACTTTCAATGTATGGATACTCGCTATCTTGTGCCGACGGCCAATTTCCAGGTATCAGGTGCTAAAGATGGAAAGAAACTCAACTCATTTTTCTTATTTTCTCAGTATTGTTTTTTATAATGATACTCAGGGAATCATTTCAATACCTTATGCAAGCTGCCAGACCGATCGTATGGGCCAAACATCCCGCCAGACACAAATTAAGTGTCCCTATGAGTATGACAGTATGAGCGAAATGTCATGATTTAATCATTTAAGCGATATTATTATTTTTATTTTTTTCGTAATCCCATACTGTTATTTTGATTTAACGGTATTCAGATGACAATTGAAAAGTCAGTGTTTACGGCCGCCGGCCGTTATAATTTCATAACGGCCGGCGGCCGTTAAGAAATCACTTGTTCAAATATTTATTTCAAAACATCATTCTGCTTACAATAACAACATTGAAATCTTGGTCCACAGCGAGTTGGGAGAATAAACCTCTGATTTTCATTTCGCATAGGCTAATAATACATCTTCATTAACCACCTTTACATTCTTGCTTTTACGCCACATTTCAAAATTTTCATATTCTTTTTGATATCGCTCTTGAGTTATTTTCGGCAGTTAATCAACACTCGCTGCACTGCACATGATTCTCAAAATATTTCTAAAGGAATTTGATTTTGTTCCTCAATTTCATTAATTCCATCCATGGGCGTCGTTAAAGCGAATTTGAGAACACTGAAAACTGACGTTTATAAAACTGTCAAACTGTTCCATGACAACAGAGTGCACGACGTTGGGATTTTTCTTTAGAATTGCGAGGTACGGGGTTTTTTCTTTCTTCGGAATCAAAATATAATCTTTCAACGGGATTACGAAAAATTTTTAACGACACACAGTCGATACGCAAATAACGGATTCGGTTAGTTATAATCCGAGGCGCAGCCTCGGATTATAACTAACAATATCCAACCTCATCCGTTATTTGCTACATATCGGCCTTGTTACGTTAATAACTATAAATGGGCGAATCATGACATTTCGTTCATAGTGTCATACTCACACTTTATTTGTGTCTGGAGGGATGTTTGGCCCATACGATCGGTCCGGCAGCTTGCATAAGGTATTGAAATGGTTCCCTGAGTATCATATATAAAAATCAATTGTGAGAAAATAAGAGAAGTAGGTCGAGTTTTTTCCATCTTTAGCACCTGATACCTGGAAATTGGCCGTCGGCACAAGATAGCGAGTATCCATACATTGAAAGTACATACGAGCACTATTTCATCCCACAAATTTTATTACTGAGAAAATAAGGTACGTCTGGCGGCTCTGAGATCTTGGACTAGCAAAAAAATTCGTGAGCAGCAGAGCTCCAATACTAAGGACGTATTTTTCGAGCGAAATGCATCGAGTCGACTCGATTCTATCAGATTGAATTATATTCTGTGGGAGCTTTCCAACAATTAAACACCGTGCCACTCTGTCTCACAATACAGAACACGGTGTACGGGTGCTTGTTGGAAAGCCTTTTTGATTTTTATGTAAAACGGCAGAGAGCGCAGCCATCGTTATTTCAAAGTGCAATGTACAAGCGATTTCTGTTTCGGTTTATTACGAATTACGTACACCGTCATAATGAAAACTGTAAGTGAAATATTAATATGATATTATAATACAATGATAATCATATAATAAATTAATAATAAAAACTATTGCCGACTGAAACACTACACGGTCCAACTTAACTTTTTTTTGTGTTCGACCGTGTGTCACTGTGTCGTAGTTGGAACAAGAAGCGATGAACAACGTGTCACACAGTGTCGCTCTGTGTCTTAGTTGGAAAGCTCCCTGTAAAATCACGCTTAAATAGCAAACCGAATTAAAATGCAGCAAATAATTTATTTTATTTTCAAACGTACAATCATCGAAAAGTTCTATTTCTCCGCCAAGGAGGAGAAGTGTTGCTATGCAACACTTTTCCGGCCGGCGGCAGGAAAAGTGTTACTGTGCAAAAGATGAATTGGTAACCATGAACAAAAAATTCTCCAATTCAAACGTCATTTTCACTTTCAACCACTTCTCACCAGGTTGCGAATTATAACTATCAGTTATTTTACTTTATATCTGTCAGAATCAATTTTGCGTGGCAACCGTAACTAGGCAATTTCAAAAAAATATAGATATGAAAACCTACTCCTGCTCCTGACTATTTTCGTTCGATACACTCAATAGTATGCATTTTCGAGAAAAATACGACTTAAAAAACAGAAAACAAAATATCAATCAGATTATATTTAATACCATAATTTGTCGTCATAAGACTTCAGTGCAATCATAATTCTGGTCATAAGACCAGGTGAAGTAGGTAGATTGAGTTCAGAATCAAAAAAATATATGAATTTCACTACTCAATGTATATAACTCGAATCAACTTGCAGATTTCAATTAGGTGAACAATGCTGAAGAAGTTATCGTACGAATTCGTGTTCTGTTATTGTTTCCGGTTCAAAATAAACTTCTGTACAACCCAGCTAGCATCAATAACAGAGCACGAATTCGTATGACATGTGTCGGTCACCTGGTCAGTGTTGCTTACTTCGTAGGAATCTAGAAGTTGACAAGAGATGCATCTATATATTTTTTCTTCGGTATGCCGAATGGGCGAACCTTATTACATGTTATCATTTGTTGCACAACACAAGTATTTCAATAGTATATTACATAATAAGTGTGGTAACTAGGTTTTTAGCACACGCTAAGTGAAGTTTGAAAAACGAACTGCAGGCGAGTCCTTTCATTCACTTAAGTGTGCTAAAAACTTTTACCACGCGAGTTATGTATACTATTTTATCTACAACCATTCGTTTTGATCAAATACAAATTAATTATAGTCTAAAATTTCCCAACTTGGTCACCAGCAATGTTTTAACTTTTTTTATTGTTATGAAAATTAGGATGTCATAGCGACAAAAAAAAGCAACGCCACTTTGAAGTTGTCAGTCAAAATGTCAGTCGAAAATATGGAGATTTCACGGCTAGTTGAAGCTGCTACGGCGAACTTGCTACCATAGAAATCCGGAATTCGTCACGAAAAAAAGTTTGTTTAATAATTTTTACCGCGCTAGTGCGTTAAAATGATTTTTACCGCACTAGTGCGTTAAACTGATTTCTACCGCACTAGTGCGTTGAAGTAATAGTTACCGCACTAATATGGGTGTGTAAAAACATAATTTACGCACGGTTGTAGATAAAATCTATTAAGAGATTTTTATGAGAAGTTAGTCATGGTAGTAGGAGCCAAGATGCAATAGACTTTTCGAAATGAAAAATCTACCGAAAATATCAACAGTAATCATGAATCAATAAAATAATTAATAAACATAAACCACATACAGTAAGCAAAGGAAATTCTTTAATAATTTAAAATTATCAAACAAGGGAGCTGGTCTGGTTATATGTATTTCTGACGCGAAATTTGCATTCACAAAACAAAGCTACAGTGCATTATAGAAAATGTCTGGTCACCTCGAGTCAAAATCTGCATACAGCTGTTTCGAACTTATTAGAGCTCTTCATTGCAGCTAACTTGACTCGAAGTGAATTAGCATATTTTCTAATACTCCCTAATATAAATCGCGGCTGAACTACTATATGGATAACAACCCATAGCGCCCTCTGCCCAACATATTGGAAACCAACAATTCATAATACAGAATTCCGTCGCGAGGACAGATATCAAATACTCCCTGACATGAGGATGTCTACTCTGCAACAGTGGCGTATGTTCTTGGAAGATTGTTGGAGTGTTTGATCTATTGAAGAATTTTCCTTGTTCCCTTTATGTGGTATATGAAATTGACTGTGCTTAACTAGTACAATTTTCATGAATTGACTGTCAAATAATTCATAATCTAGAGCAGTGGTCGCCAACCCGTCGATCGCGAGCTACCGGTAGCTCGTAAGGGCAATTCTGGTAGTTCTAAAAACACTTTTGAAATATAAATTAAAAGTGTGTTGATTACAACTGTGCATTATTTCATTTAAATTGGCTTAAGTCGGTCACGGTTAGGTAGCTCAATGTTTATTAGAAAACTATGGAAGTAGCTCAACACATTAAAAAGGTTGGCGGTCACTGGTCTAGAGAATGATTATCCTGCAAACCTTTGTCACAAGTAATAATTGTAATAGCAAACTGGTTGTTTATTTTGTGAAGAAAGGAGTGATTATTTTTTTCAGATAAAATTCGAAACCAGTACCGACAGGGTTATCAATTTTTTCGGATATTCACGAGGCAAGATCATACTGAACGCAGAAGTAGGAAAAAGGCTTTTCATCATCGGAGAAAAAATTATTGTCAACATCGATATAATCAATTCTTCGTCCATTAAAGTGAAAAATGTATTTTGCAGAATATTCAGAGTAGGTATATCAGATGAAATATAAACATAATTTTGATAAATACATTCAATAACGATAATCTTAATTCCAAGGTAAAAACTAAAACCTATATCATAAATGTAAAAAAATTAAATTTCGAATTTATTATGGTATGACATTGCACTATAGGGACCTACACACATATTTCATATCTATTTTTCTAGCCTACTTCTTCTATGTTTGGGTGTTTTCTATAGTTTCATGTGTCTAGTCGTTGATATTTTTGTCTTCATATTTTATTTTTTAACTTCCTTTTTTGCCACACTTGCTTTTGTTATCGTTGTATGATTCTTTAAGAAATCCCGATGAAGGTTCGATAAAAGAATCGAAACGTTAAACATTCTATGTTTATGATATTCTAAAAGTTTGCCGTATATTCAGTAATTATAAGTATTCATTTCAGATAATCACCACCCACTTCACTGAGCCCCGCCCGTATGAAATGAACCACTGGGAATTCGTAACGAAAAGCTGTGAATTTCCCGGGGTTTCCAAACATCAAGAAGGGGCTTATGCTTTATATATTGATATTCCCAAGAATCTTTACGTACCTAATATCAAATATAGCCGCCTTTTCAGAACAAGATATGAATTGCAGGCAAGAGAACACACTTACCTACATAAATTATATATATATATATATATATATATATATATATATATATATATATATATATATATATATAAATTATTAATAAGAAATGATTTAAACATTTTACAAACCCATATAACATATGTAAAACTTTAAAACTAACTTATTTTTCTGTTTATAGATAGTAGCGAAATTATCTGGATTTAATACGGCAATGGTTCTTCAATTTGAAATATATATTGGTCATATACCTGTTCTTCAATGACTTCACACAACCAAAATCGTCTATGATGGGGCGAGTGATGAAGTACTAAATAAATCATAAATGTTAGTTAGTTCATAGCCTTATTCATGGGTATTCAATAACATGTGTATTATATATTATTAAGCTTTTTTCAATCATACTAGTCAGTTCTCAATCTATTTATTTAAAGTTATCATTTCAAGAAATTGACAAATAAAAAATAATCATAGCTAAGTCATCTCTACATTATTATAATGGCAAGATTCAGCAAATGGAATAAAAACCTTACCTGATGTAACCTCCACTTACTGAACCAATAACCAAATACTGCAAATAACCTGGCTATGTATAATGAATGTATAAGACCCCTTTGGTTTGGTTTACTTCACGTACACTGACATTTACAACAATGCATAGAAATAAAATGTTATAATAGTTCTATGATCGATAGAAGAAGTAGAAGTAGACTGTGAGTAATGTTTACTTCGGTAAAATTTTCTATCTCAAATTTCCTTTATTTGAAAAACTGAAAATGGTGATGAGATGAAAGAAAAGTTATAACTGTTCATAACAAAAAAACTAGTTGAAAATGGCAAATGATCGCGAAATCCTGAGGGAATTATGGGAAGGAAAACTACCTGTTTGTTTCAAACTAGATTTAGATGAAGTGGTGGAACTTCAACAGCCAGACCCCTTTTATTTGATGGTACCTAGAGTTAGTTATTTTCCATTAGTTATCGATAAAGTACGAAAACATTTTTTGCGATATGTTGCTAGTGATAAAATGGATCAAGTAATGTGGTTGGATTATAACGGTCAACCATTAAAGTGGCATTATCCAATAGGTGTACTATTTGATTTACTTGTTAATGTAGATGATCTTCCGTGGACTATTACGGCCCATTTTGAAAAGTTGCCTGAAGAACAAATATATGACTTCAAAACAAAGTGAGTGAAAAAATATATAGGAAGAAAATTGCTGTTGTTTCCCGAAATATTTAAACTTTTTTTTTCTGCTTCTAGAGAATCTATGGAAGCATATTTTATGTCGTGTCTGAAGGAAGCAGATGTTTTAAAATTTAAAGGGCAAATTGTCAGTAGTATGCAGATTAAGGACCATACTCAGTTATGGATGGGACTTCAAAATGGTAAGTGAATACTTTCCTATGTATACATTATTTATTCTGCAAAATTGTATGAGATTGAAATAATAGAATACTTGTTTTATATTTTTACAGATAAATTTGATCAATTCTGGGCTGTGAATAGAAAATTGATGGAAGTATCACCAGAATATGAATATTTCAGACACATTCCGTTTAGATGCTACATAGGTGATGGATACAAGCAGACTTTAGTGAAACCAGTTTTTGAAGATGGACAACGCAAAACACTGAAGGATTTTTTGGATGAAGTATTTCCAGGCCAACAGACAAGTAATTATATAGCCAAAGTTTTAGTAGTCCTATACTTACCTCAAAATTCACCATAAAAATTATTTTATAGTTGAATGTTCTCTATTAATTATCAGATTTTGATTGAAAGAGTTCTGATGCTGATGTTGTAAATTTGTAGCTGGAAACAGAAAACTTTAAAATAGTTTTTAATAACAATATTAAATATAACTATTTTCAAATAGTTGAAAATTACAGGATTAATTATTAAAACAGAAATTGATTGTTTAAAGCTTATTTGTCAGTTTATAAGTTTAATCGGTTAGTGCATTCCTAACTTTTGATGTTATTGCTGTGTTAAAAAAGGATTCTATGTTTAATTTATAATAGATTTTTATAATTTTGACACTTTGTTATAAGGCTGTTTTCATGTTGATGCAAAAAAGATTATTCATCAAATTTAATAAAATCAATTATATGTTTGAAATACTAGTTATATTTGTAATTGTAGTTTTTTAATATTGTTCTATTTCAGAAATCAAGACTCATGGAATCAGGCCTCCATTAGAAACACCACTTCAATGGTTGTCGGAACATTTGAGTTATCCAGATAATTTTCTCCATTTATG
Organism: Cynegetis impunctata; assembly: GCA_030704885.1. NCBI lineage: Eukaryota > Metazoa > Arthropoda > Insecta > Coleoptera > Coccinellidae > Cynegetis > Cynegetis impunctata. The sequence goes on from JARQZK010002912.1 coordinate 651,247, forward strand.
CGTTGAAGTTTGTTAATTTATTAATAATCTATCTATTTGTAAGGTAATAAATTATGTATTGTCTACCCCAGATTTAATATTTCCCATATTAAACTGCTATTCAACAAAGAATCAAGCACTTGTGAAAACATAAAATATACAAAAAACAATATAAAAGTACGGGAAGTGCCTGAAATTTGATAATTTTTAAAATGACTATGACTATGTGTTTACACTCACTGTTTCACAAAAAAAATTAAAAATGGTACAAAAATTGTATCCTTTTAATTTTGAGTTAAGAAAGTTATAATTGAATACTCTGTACATTGGTAATTTAAAATAAAATTAGAAAGTATCAACTTATATTCTCGAAGTTCTATGATTAATAAGCTAATTATTCCAATAAACAAAAAATTCAGGATGAATAAAATAGCCTACTAGTTTCTTCAGTTCCTTGTGTTGTTAAAATAATTTTTTTTTTTAAACAAATAATCAACATTTGTTACCTGAGTCGAGTAATATTTATTTTGATAATCATTTTGGTTTCTTAAATCAGGACGTAAGAAATACTGCAGCACCAATGGAATTTATAGCAAATATGATATATCTAAATGACTTTATTTTCAGTTTTATTCGTCTATTTTGAAACTTTTTTTTCCAATTATCATCACTTTCACTTACTAGATAGTTGAAATTATGTTTAAAGTGAATGACTAATAATAATAAGTCTTTAAATTGATACCATCATACAAGGAAGGAATAAATTATTTGAAAATTTGTTGTTTATGGTTAGAAATAGAAATCTACTTGTTCATTCAATAGGTTAGAATTCTTATACCTGTTATTTTCTAGGGCTTCCTCATTAACAGGTATAAGAATTATGATAACTCATTGGATACACAAATATATTCAATATCTGATGTTGTTTGTATAAGTTTTCCTTTTATGTTTATTGATTAGTATGCTTTCTTGAAAATTTAAGTTCCTAGATTCTCAATATGTAATACATAATAATATTTATTGCGCCTGTGTAAAATTACAAAAAGAATAAGTACAAAAGGTGGAAGTTTAGCTATGCTATTGCTGTTCTACCACTGCTACCACCAAAAAGAAACAATCACTGGATACAATTCCTCTAAAAATTCAGACATTTTTTCATATCATTACTTGCATACGCGGTGACGTGTTCAATTCTGCATGCTATTCAATATCTAATATATATAGCGAAAAGAACTTCCAACAGGTTGTCCCAATACACCTCTCGTCTATTTTTGTATGAAAAACAGTGAAAATTTTTGCTTACCAGCAGGGTCGTAGCGAGGTGAATGTGTACATCTCCCCAAAATGGTCGTGCCGAGTTGGCATTTTGTGGTAATTCGAGTATAAAGTCGGCTAGTTGGCAAACCAAGCTAGTTAGTCGAGTACTTAGGTACGCTGGCTAATATTTGGGAGCTCTCGGGTTCAAACCCAGGCCGACTGGTCTGCCATGAGTTTTTTCAAGAGGTTTCCTCATGGTAATGTAAGTCACTGCTTGCCAACTTATAAGGCGAATGCTGGGCCAGTATTAATCCTCTGAACCCTACCCACACTTCCTATGTTCCATAAATATCCCGTCTCACCTATCCTTAATGCACTTGTACATACAAGTGTATCCTCTGATCTGGCTGAAGGAGTTAATCCCAAACTCAAGCTGCCCGCTTCCCTGACACATACTTCAGGGAGGAATGAAACACGTGTGTTTCCTTTTTCCTAGTTGGCAAAAAATGATAACTAGACGGCAAATTAAAATCGCTGCGATGTGCTGCAAGTTTTAAGAAAGTAATTGTACTCTATCGATTCGTGTAATTCAAAATTACGCGCGAAGACGGTAGAAGTATTAAGAAACAAAGAAAACGATTGAATTGATTGAGTCCATTATTCAATTGCAACTCGAATTCTTTGTGGAGGAATCTTAATGTATTCACCCAACAAACACAACATACATTAACTGTACAGATATTGCATTACAAGTGCCACCTGAATACAGCACATAAATTGATGTATTAAAACTGCACAGTTTCTGTATTGATAATACTGCGTTTCAAAGAATGCAGTATTTAAAGTAAAGTTGCTGTACAGTTTCTGCGCAACAAAAATGAAAGGTCTCATACGCAGCCAGTGAAGTTCAGTAAATGTGCAGCAACTGTGAAGCAATATCTGCAAACGCAAAACGGTCCGAATACTTATACCAGGCACGCGGCATCGCATCGGACTCCAACCTACCCCAAGATGCCCCCGTCGTGGAGTAGGTCGGAGTCGTTACTCTTCAGTACGGTACGGTATCTCTACGTTGGACGCCATTTTCCATTTCATTGCTGAGTAAGATTTTTGGTATTGTGGTTGTAAAGATTGTGGAAAGATAACAATTATTGCTCTTTAACATTTTAACTGAACATAAGTAGGTACCTACTTCATTTTATTGTGCGGGACTAAGTGTGTATATAGTGTGTAATTTCCGCTCGAATTTATGGGCGGATTGCAATGATGCAGTCCCAACGAGATGAAATAAGGTACGTGAAAACACTGATATCTTCCTATGTTTTTATAACCTAAAGTAGTGGAATATTTAAAGTCTTATACATAGTGATATAGAACTTTTCCAAAAAGCGGAAGAATATGGAATTAAAAGCAAACGGCAATTGAACCGAATATTGAAAAGAAATGTTGAAAATGTCATAAAAATATCTGAAATTGAATCGAAAGTATTGACTAACCATCAGACTATCAATGATAATTCATTACGTTCGACTTCCTTTATTGTTGCACCTAATTTAAGTAATCAGAATAATTTATTATCAACTAATGATTCTTCTGATAGTGACAGTAGTAGTAATGGTGTCTCAAAAAGTGTTAGTTGTATTTATGAAGAAAACGTAAAATGCCTTTTCTTACGTCATATTTCTCCTCTTTTAGTAACCATACGAAGAAACAAGGGCTGCAAAAATGCTACACAGACGGAAGTCGAAACCACCATTAAAATATGGTTGAGAAATACGTATGAGAGAGGAGTGAGGAGCAGCCAAAAGCAAAATATACCTTCAAATGTATAAACCTCCATAGAGAGGGATATTTTGTTTATTATTATCTTTTGTTCATTATTCTTTTTTTTTATATAGGTATATATATTTTATTTTATATTTTAAATTCCAATTAATATTCCTGTTTTAGTTGTTTTTTTATAAGAAGTTTATATTTATGTTGTATATCCGATTAATTTATGCTTAATATAGAATTTTCTCCAATTGAGCTAACTTTTCATTGGATTATACACCAAAACCGCAAATTATAGGATCAAGATTAATGATTTTTAGTAATTTTCAAAACTTTGACATACTGAATTCCTCAATCAAATTTACAGTTGCTGTACAGTAAAAACTGCGTTTGGTATGCAACCATAGTATAGCGTTGCTGCATTTCACATGCAACGAGGCTGAACAGTATTTGTACAGTTACTACAAAACCTCGCTGCATTTGAATTGCAGCAACGCTGCACAATGGCTGTATATGAGCATTCATATACAGCCATTGTGCAGCGCTGCTGCAATTCAAATGCAGTATGTACTGTACAGGAACTGTACAATTCAGCGGGACATATACGGTCCGCTTTGATACAGTTACTGCATTACCATCGCTGCAGTGAAGTGCAGCAACGCTGTACAGTTTTTCTACATTGCCTGCGTTTCAGTGTTTGCTGGGCAAGCCGATTTGCAAACGCTTTCTGAGTCATGTGTAAATTGTCAGAACTTTGTAGATGTTTCGAAAGAAGTGTACAAATTACGGAAAATACTCCCCTGTGCTTATAAAATTGTAATTTGTCTTTTATAACTTCTACAATTTTTTCGACATACTGTGAAAGATCTTTCAGTAAATTGAAGCTGGTCATGAATTTTCTACGAACGACGATGGGCGATGGTCACTTGGATTAATTGATGTTACTTTTTTCTTCAAAAGATATTCTGGACAGTGATAAAGTTTTGAGTTGTACTATGCAAAATTTCTTGAATGTTTATACTGCAAACTTCATCGCATTAACTATGCGATTATACTCGTACGAATCTTTTATGTAGGTACACGAATGAAAAATTATAAAATTGAGAAGTTGTGATGATATTGTAATAATATAAAAGTTATTTGTATTTTCCATCGGGGAATTTCAGAATTGTATCAATATTTTACGTTCATTGAATCATTATGTTATAACATAAACTTTCTGGGAAATAAATTGTTTGCTCGGTAATTTTTACTTTCAAGTTCACTTTCTGAAAAAATTACTGCAATTCTAAACGATCAAATTCAAATTTATATTCAGGTAAGTAAATGACATCCATGATACTTGTGAAAGAGCTATTTGAGCCAATTTGCCTACGATCAGTTAGCTGATTGGGGTTGAGCCACAAGAACTGACATAAACTTTGGCCACTTTTTTTCATTCGCCAGAGGGTCACAAGTGTTGGTGTTACAATAATATGGTGGAATGTAAACTGATACAACTAAAATACAATGCTAGACTAACATCTAAAGTGCTTTTTACAGTTTTTTACGTTGTGTTAAATATAAATGTACATCCAATTCTAATAGTTTGATAGTCAATAGAATCCTATTTTATTTGTTCGGGTTTTACGACTAGCTCGATAGATGACAATATCAGGGAATTCCCCTGTTAGTTTTGCAGTGCTACAAACTTGCGTGTAGTGCAGTGCAAGTAGTACAAACACATAACCTGCTGGGCCAGCGCTCAATTTTTAGAAATGTGGTACAACTAAATTATTGCTGTAGATTTTGACACCAACGTTTGTCGTGGTAGGTATTATACAACCTATACCTACGATTTAACGTGACGATGAAATCGAGTTTTAGATTTTCAGGTGTGAGTGAAGCATGGCCTAAGCGCTTCGCGTTTAAGGCATGCAAGATATTTTATCTACAACCATGCATACATTATGTTTTTACACACCCATATTAGTGCGGTAACTATAACTTTAACGCACTAGTGCGGTAAAAATCAGTTTAACGCACTAGTGCGGTAAAAATCATTATTATTATTGCCTATGGTTTTTCTTTTCAAATAAGCTATTAATCTCGGAAATTTGTCTACCTGCATGTTCTTTTTTATGGACAAGGTGGACTTCAGCATTGAATAATAGCACCAAAGCGACTTCTTTTCCTTGAGCTTATCTTCAAAATAGGCAATTAATACATCTTCATCAATGTTATCCACTTTTTTATGGGAGCAACATTCGATTAACATATCATAGGCCTTTTCGTAGCGAATTCCGGATTTCTGTGGTAGCAAGTTCGCCGTAGCAGCTTCAACTAGCCGTGAAATCTCCATATCTTCGACTGACATTTTGACTGACAACTTCAAAGTGGCGTTGCTTTTTTTTTCGCTATGACATCCTAATTTTCATAACAATAAAAAAAGTTCAAACATTGCTGGTGACCAAGTTGGGAAATTTTAGACTATAATTAATTTGTATTTAATCAAAACGAACGGTTGTAGATAAAATAGTATACATAACTCGCGTGGTAAAGGTTTTTAGCACACTTAAGTGAATGAAAAGACTCGCCTGCGTCTCGTTTTTCAAACTTGTGCTAAAAACCTATTTACCACACTTATTATGTAATATACTATTACGCTTTTCGAAACTTATTTTCTTTACTGTCAGACAGGCGTTGGAGCGCGGAGACCCCCAACTCCGTAGCATTTGCTACTCTTGCTACGTGGCTAATCCGGCACTGCCCTCAAAAATCAGTATGCTAGCTACGTCCCTGCTTACCAGTATTTAGTTGTGATCTCACTTTACAACAGGTTAATATCGGTTCCATAAATCACTAAGTACAGGGTAATATAGTTGCAAAATGAGTAATTGCATAAATACCTGCATTTGTACACAATTTCGAAAGCAAAACTTTTTAATCGAGAATCCCTCTTCCAATATTTTATTTACAGCTAGCAAAGGAAAAAACCTGAAATTCATTGAAATTCCAGAAATCAACATGTACGAAATATCCATATCAATGAAATAATGAATTTAAATGACATTTCTATTACAAATTCAATAATTTTTTTTTCGAAGTAGGTAATATAATCTAGGCACGTTCTCTTACCTGGTCTTTAATACATCATTGTTATTCTTTCTTTTCGAAACCATGATGTGATCAAACGTGTTAGAGACTTCATTACATAATCGTAAAAATGGAACCTGTTTTCCTAGTCAATTTGTTATGGATTTCCATATAAATAAAAATTAAAAGTCGAGTGAAAAAGAATGTTCACTTTGGTTTGTACATTTAATAAGATACTGAAATTTTGCTATTAGACTTTCGGTGTCCTTGAACTCTTTATCTATAGATTATTGGAATTGGACTTTGAGATTTTTGTACAAATAATAATTCGAATAGTATCTCAAAGTTGATAGCTTCAGTACCTATTTTAAATTATCTTCTCAACTCTCATTGGAGTTCTAGACTCGATAAGTAATGATTTGCCAAATCTCATCTAGTAGGGGAGCCCAAGCGGGGATTTTGGGATTTACTCGAGCGCGGCAGAATAACGTATTGGGGAAAACCTTGCATCCTGTTAAGTATCCCCACCATACATGAACCCAGAGGCGGATTATCCCTAAGGCAAACTAGGCATGTGTCTAGGGGCGCGAGGGAAGAAAGGGGCGCGCGGGCGGAATTGAAAAATAAAGTAAGAAATATACCATATAGCATAATATTAATTGTGCCATTAAGTAAGCCACCTAGTTAAACAATAAAACTATTATATTTGCTTACAACCTCAATTTGCTTCAATTTAAAAGAAAAGATAAATTTAACGGATGGGACTGACTGAAACTTACGCCTACAAACAACCTAGAACAAGGTTCTAATTCACAAAGTTTCTGCAGAAAATGAAAATTTTGAAAACTATGAGCAGCAAGCCTTTGAACTCTCAATAGCTTAAGAATATGAAAAGGATAAATAGAGGATTCGGAAGAAAAAGCTCACAGCAGATGAATCTGCCGAGGATATTACTACTTCACTGTCTGGTCGAGAAACATTCAGAGTGACAGTGAATTTTAATTTTTAAACTTGACAAATTTGAGCACTGAAGAAATTCAAAATAGAGTAACTACGATAGTAACATTGTATTCCGGTGATCTAGAAAAGTGTTTTGTGGATTAATGTATCCAGCTGTGTTCTTATTTAACAACGGTAGTTCGAGACGGAAAACTGCCCTGAACAACCAACGAAGTTTTAGACGTTCTAAGAAATGCATTTCTTGAAACAATTTATCCAAACGTTAACATAGCTTTAAGAATGTGTGAATCGAAGGCAGTCAGCAATTGCAGTAGTAAGCGGTGCTTTTCCAGTCTAAAGAGAGCGAAATTAGTTATTTAATAAACTAGTTTATTAATGACAGCGATTAATGGTTGAGATATTTTAACGCGTGAGCGGAGCGAGCGCGTTAATAGTTCGAGACCATTAATCGCTACATTAATAAACGAGTTTATTACAAGATTTTTCCGTCGACCTCATCATGAATTGAGTATAAATTCTTGATTGAAATAAATTTTTATTTTGCATGACAGATACACTTGACACAATATAAATTTCTATGTTCATTTCGATTTATTTATATTTATGCTCCCGATGGAACAATTTGAGAAATTCATAGATGGAATATTAGACATGTCTATGTGACATTCTGAATAGTTCACATTACCTACAATATCCGATAAGGAATATGTGGAACTGGTGGAAGCTGAAGTGTTATTTACTTTCGAACGATTATTGCATAAAATTTTTTCCGCAATTTCTACTTTATTTTGTATAGAGTTAAATTTTTCGATTTGAATTATGAATTCCTTTTCTCTGTGGAATAACAGTACAGACACAGAATAATTCAACTATTCCGTGCTGAATACTTCTGTGTTTGGTTGCCCATGACAATCATACATTAAAATAGGAGAAATTGCACATTAAAATGGGTCATTAATGATCAATTTCGTGTACGTTAAAGTAAGCTTTTATTTAGAGGTCGACGGAAATAGTTATTTATGTACCAAGTGCGTTATATAGATCCTTATGCCCTGAGGGAAACATTCGGCCCGAGGGATGAATGTTGCCCGATGAAAAACGAAAAAAATATTATATTATGATGAAAAAGCGATTTTAAAATCGTTTCATGGCTCCTATCCATTTTCCTTTTCATAGTAGGCATGTCATTTGTTGATATTTTGACGTTTGTGAATATTTTTGTCATCATATTCAGTGAATGTCATGCTGCTTTCTTTGTGTAGTCTTATAGAAATAATGAAAATGAATTTACCCAAGAATATCATAGAAAATGCAGCCAAAGCTGCGAATAATTAATTGCCAGAGAAATCCAGAGTCGGATACGATAAGGATTATGAAGTATTTAATCAATGAAATTTGCTTCATTTCTCCTAGTACAATAAGCGGGCGTTTTAAATCCATTATGCCCGCAAATGCGGGCGTAATGGCCTAGGGCATAATGAGTGTGTTTATAGCAACCGTATCCAAGGTGAAATAAGCATATAATATACAACTGAAAAATAAAATTATATTTGCTCAACTATGACAGATATCAGATTGAACTCGTAAGCAATACTTAACATAGAAACAAACTTATTGCAATCTTTAAACTATGACGATGTTATTGAAAAATTTTTTTTTAGTTTGTCATTTAAGCTGTAACAACTAGTAGGTAAATGAAAATCAGCAACTTTATGGCAAGCGAAAAGCATACATACCATTATAATTTCATTCTTTACTTCAAATAATTTTTGCAAATAATTCAATTACTTATATCTAACTTTAAATTACCAGAGTGCCTGGTTCACTTTAAGTATACGAGTTATTTTTAATATAGGGGCGCCGATGAAATGCTTGCCTACGGCGTTCTGAACGTTTAATCCGCCTCTGCATGAACCCTTGAAATGGAGGCGATCGTCTAGGGCAGCCGATCAGATTAGTAAAAAAAATCGATCGTTAGAAAAACTCGAGCGCGTCAGATTAAGGCAAGTTGAGTTATTCACATGCAGAAGAGTATGCATTCCACTAATCTGACGATTTGCGCGTGGCATAAGGAAATAGGAGACTCACAAAGATGCAAGAAGAAACCGTCATATTGACATTCTCAAGCACGGTTGATTTTTTTTTATTTTGAAGGAAATGTCATGATTTTTTTCCATGGGTCCATATATATATATATATATATATATATATATATATATATATATATATATATATATATATATATATATATATATATATATATATCTATTGACTTGGACTTACTAAAGTACCTTTGCTTTTGTTACGAAATTTTGTTTACAACTCATTATTTTTTTATCAATTTCATTAAGAAAAAAAAATTTTGACCAAGGAGTAGGCATCTACTTCTAACTATTCATTAATTCAGCCAAATAGTAGTTGATACTATCATACATTATATTGAGGAAAAACAGAATAGTATAAATTTGAGTATGTTCATCGACTGTAAATATACAAGTCGAATCATGGTTCATTTATGAACACAACAGAATCAATTATGCCCATTTAGTATACATATCGTTTTTACAAGTTTTTGTTTCATTTAAATCTTCTGAATATTTTGTGTCGAATGAAGGTACCCTTCTCAATTAATTAACTCGAAAATCAAGATATAACTGCACTAAATAAATCATAAATACCTTTTAATTCCTTTGATGAAAAAAGCATTATATGGTAAATAAAAGAATAGAATATATAATACATTCTTTATTTATACATTTTTAATAGTTTTACGTAAACTCGAATTCAGAACACGAATCTTCGACTCAAGATTACGCAATACTAAATTACAAGATAAAAACAAGATAAAACATTTCGTACTATCTTCTAAATATATTTTAATATAAAATATCGATACATTTTCTTCTATATACAAAACAGACCTTTATACAATAAAATAACAGATTAGTCTGATATACTCATATCATTGAGAGGCCAACTGTTGAGCAATTATTTGAGCTCACCTTTACCTTTACATTGATATAGGTTAGGTGCTGTATGACGTGGAAGTAGGATTGGAATTTTAACTTCTATGTTCCACCATATAAGGTGGTCGACACATTCATTTTGTTGTATAATTATACAATAGTATTTGTATAAGAGCTTTTGTAAAATCACATCATCATTGCAATCTGAATTTATTGATCAGTTATATTAAATTGAATTCGTACTTATATATTAATAATTGTGCTATACAGGGTGGACCACGACGAACTGCATCGATCGATATCTCAGAAAGTGAATGTAGGAAAAATTTGAAATTTTAGGAACTTGCTAGATGTTTTGGGACCTATACAGCTAAAATATTTTCTTTTATTGGGCACTTCCGGTTGTACCGGAAATAGACCCTAAGTCGCTTATTCTAAATGGGATACCCTATATATTATTACATTTTTGGATTCTACTTAAGATTCTAGGCAGATTCTATGCATCATGTCCTATACCTAAGTCCAAGCGTTTTTGAAATTTTTATGTCAAAAACGACGATTGCAAGCCCTAATATAATTATCAATTGTTCCTATAAGGAGGCATTTTTTACTTACTTTGGGTTAGATTCCTTGTTGAAAAGGACCTACTTTAATAGATTTTGTATTATATTTGGATAACTAATCATACAGAGTGTTCAAAAAATAAGATCTAAAATGAGATTGAGAAAACTGACAAAAATCAATTGTTTCAAATGGAAACCCCCCATTTTTCCCATTTTGTAGTATTTAGCATTTAAAAAGAAGGTAACTTTGTATGAGATTATCTGTACCTAAAATTTGAAGTTTTCGAAATATTGCCAGTTTAATATTTTTATATGGCGATTTTGCATATAATCGTTAAACAATTAGATCTAGGATAGCCACGATCGTATTTGACATTTCAAATCATCGTAATGGCATTCCGGTTAAATTATACAAATGAAAATTATTTAAGTAAACTTATTTATTATTTATGGACAATAAGATAAAGTTATTAAGGTATAGGACATGATACATAGAATCTGCCTAGAATCGAAAAATGTAATAATATATAGGGTATCCCATTTAAAATAAGCGACTTAGGATCTATTTCCGGTACAACCGGAAGTGCCAAATAGATGAAAATGTTTTAGCTGTATAGGATCCAAGACATCTAGCAAGTTCCCAAAATTTCAAATTTTTCCTACATTCACTTTCAGAGATATCGATCGATGCAGTTCGTCGTGGTCCACCCTATATATTAATTGGATTCAGGATACATTGTCATCCGTATGAGTGGTGAGTATGACATAGAAATGATTTTTGACCAGAAACAAGAAAAATAACTATTAAACATCAACTTTGACGAAAAATTAATCTATTTATATTCCATTTAATTGTAAGACAATGGTTAAATAACAATGTACACGTAGGTATATCAAGAAATAATAATCCATGACGTACGTTTCGGTGAGACTTTACCTTGTTCGAATGGTAAGTTATTGTTATTTGACCATTGTTTCAATATGTTTATCGTTGCAAGTACGAAACTTATCAATTCATAATTATGAATTCACAATTATATTATACGAAAGGAATTACTCTAAAAATTATTTTTGAATTGGCCTTAATTATTCTAAAATTAAATGATTTCGGAATATATTAAAATAATAAGATTATATGTTGCGGAAAGCTCTTTTTTAAATGACTTTCTGATTGAATTATGCGAATTATTTTATACTCCTATAGAAAAAATAGATTGTTTACTTGCTTGACATTGTTTAATCCCAATTTTGAAGTCTCCGTACAACAAATTAATATAAGTAAATATTACTTTTTCTAAAAATTTTAAGATATGTCATCCGAAATCATTTTTTTGGAATTCAAGCAGATTTTTTCTCTTAACTTTTCATAATATTCTTTAAAAAACAAAAAAAACTTCTGCATTAATTTTTAAAATTTTCAATTCACTTATGAAGGCAACTAATATATTAAAAAAATATACCATCATTTCATACATTATTGCAAAATATAGGTAACCCACAAATTATGATAAAAGGACTCACTGTCACATTTATTTTGCACCTAACTTATCTTATTTATTTTGTGAACAAAGCAATCGTTATCTATTTGATCTCGAATATTTTAAAAATTGAGCAAACATGTGGCAAGATAATGAATAATTCTGGCGATTTATAAGAAAATCACCTACAAGCCACGATTTTAATTGAGCAGGCCTATGCTTGATAAAAATTGATAAACATCGTAATAAATTAAATAAACATATATCAAATTTTCACTAATTGAATCCCGTATGAAACGTTTCGGTTCTCTGTACTTCATCAGATAGTAAATAGTAACTAAAGCTGATTGTACGAAGTACACTCCTTTACTCTCATACATATTCAATTAAGTATATCTATTAGTGAAAATTTGATATATATCTTATTTATTGTTACGGAGTTTTTCATGAATTTAATCTAACCACTTATCAAAGAGAAACACCGAATGAAATTGATACTCTACTAATGAACAACTATAAATTCAAGGCAAACAACAGAAAAACTTTCGAATAAGAAACCATCTGAATAATAAAAAAATTTAAAAAATTTTGACGAACTTGAAAAACAAAATGTGATCTGATAGAAAGCAATAATATTAGAGAGAAGATGAGTATCAAAAGTGATTCAAAGCAATAATAAAGAACACTTCAATTCCCATATTAATCGAACAATAGACTCGAATATAGCAACCCAATGCATAAATAGAAACCACAAATTCCACAAAATTCAAGAAATACGAATTGTTTATATCTTAAAAATTTTGAAATTGATAAAGCATCAACTTATATTTAATTAAGTGACCTTTTGAATCTTCAAATCGATATATCTTCGTCATCTACACGTAGTCCTGCATTTTTCACATTTATTTGAGTTCTAGCCATTTTATTTTATACGATAAAGATGGACGGATGTCTAAAACCATGAAGGTATTATAATTACAATATATTTTCATCAAAGTAAATTTTTCAATAATCACTAATTAATATTTCAATTAGTTAAAAATTTAATTAAGACGTTTGTTGAGTATTTTGAAATTAATACTGTTGAGCGATTCAAAATGTTAAAATTCAAAGCTGCCTTTGATATAATAGCTACATGTTCTGTAAATAGGTGTAGAACTAACAGTGCGTCCTTTTTTCAGTCTACAAATTATGAGCTTTCTACAAAGTCTGGTCGTAAATATGGTTTATCACATCGCTTCCAAAGGTTTCGTAAGAACTTGGCAGTGTTTTTAAACCGCATAATTATATACTTATGACACGAGGGGACAAAAATAAATTTGGATCTATAATTACAGAAACGAGGTATAGTTAGCCATTCATAACGTCAAACTAACTGAAAGACATAATAAATGAAATATATATTAAATTTTTACTAACGTAATTGAAATATATAGGAAACGTTTCAATAAACTATACAATCAGATAAAAAATATACTTAAGTTCAATGGGCAAGTAGAATATTATATAGAAAATGAAAACCACCAGTTGTTTGGGACTAATACTGAATAAAAGATGTACATATTTATTTGTGAAATTTCAAAATTGGAATTAAATGAATAATTTTCTTCTGATAAATAAATTGCATAATTAAATGGTGTCTTTATTTTCGAATTTAAGCTTCAGTTACTTCTTGTATTTGATTCTGAAACGCGCCATACATATTCAATTAAGTTACTAAAAATTCATATATTTTATTTATTAATTTTTACCAAGTATTGGCCCCCTCAATTCAAATACCTATGTAGTATTTAATTTGTCTGTTGAAGCTGTTAAAATGACTTGATTGATCTTGATTTCTTGCATAAAATTTTATTTTACTTTGAAAAGTATTTTTTCCATTGAAATCGAAATTTTTTTGATATTAGAAAAAGTATTAATAAAACTGTTAAAATATCAAACACTTTCGAGTTTTGAGCAAACGAATCATTGAATAGCTTACTGAAAGTTACTCAGAATGTGAGCGAATACAAACATCATCAATGTTTGATAGACAAACTTGACTTGATGTTAACACAATAATTTAAATTCGCAGTTATTGTATTCAAAATATTGACCATTTTCCTCATTTTTTTTCATTATCAGACTCATTTACTCAATCCATTCTTAAAAATCTTAAAAAAAGTTTGGAATAACCAGATGCTTCATTTTACAAATTATAAATAAGTAATAAACACCGTGAAATAAATTGATACGAAAGCTTTGTCTCTATTAGTATTAGTCATTGATTTTATTCATTATAATTAACCATATACCATATGTTTGGATTTATCTAGTGAGAAGTTTGATAATCAGTAAGTATATAAATAAAAAACCCCTAATGTCAAAGTTGATGAGGATGACATAAGAAATTTCGAGTTTAAATATTGACCTCGTATTCAATAAATCAGTTTGCAATGGCTATAAATAGATATTTTCATTTGGCACTATTTTCTAAAATCTAAAAAGGCACTGTAGATTAAAAATGTTTAGAAGTCTCCATAAAATTTATATAGCACCCGAATTGTAAGAAATATATATATATACATCGAAATAAGGCATCTACAGAATAAAGGCTATATTAGATATGTAGCAGGTAATGTAATATTATTCATTCTCGTATTGCTTACGTCACGTTATTGATAAACGCGTACATAGATACACCTAAATTTTCATTTATAAAGAAAATATACATATTAAAAATATATCTCACTGGATTCCCAAAGGAAAACTACCTATGAAATTTCTGTACACTGAATATTCTATGGTACCATAAACTTGACATAAATTCTTATAGATTTACGCAAAACTACCACAAAAAATTTTCAACCCAGTGTACGAAAAACTTCCAAGGAAATTTGTCCATCGCTGGAAACAGCATTCAACCTAATATTAAATATAAATTAGACTCTCTGGCTTTAACAAAAAAAAATAAAATTCACTGGAATCCTCACCTTACCAGTTCTGTATGTTTTACAATTTCGTTCCTGTGTCTTAATTCTTCTTCTTGTTTCAACCATTTTTGCACCTGCCTTCTGTGAATGTTGTATTTATTAGCAACAGCTCTTTGATTTCCCTTACAAACAGAATCTTCGTAGTAGCAATCTATTGCACTCAATTTAAAATCTAGGCTGTAGCTTTGTCTTTGTTTTAACGGAGTCAGGCTTGATGAGTAAGTTTCATCATAGCTGCAGTAGTAACCATTGGGTTCATAATCTGGCATTGGGTATGATGACGGGTAAGGATAACAGCAGCTTAGACTCGATTTAGGTTGAAGTTCGTGGATAGTATACGTACATTCAGCTTTGATTTCGCAAATATTATTATTGTTATTGTAATAATAATAATCCGAGTGCATCGTCGGCGGAGTGAGGGGCATAGAACAACACGGGGGCGGGCAATCATCGAAGCTGGACGACGATGAGGAAGAAGAAGACGACGACGAGCTTTCTTTGTTTAGGTCATCGAGATAAGGCTTGAAAAGTTTGACCGCCTTCGGTGACTCCTCGTAGGATTCTGTGGGCGATAGGCACGTAACGTCGAGTTTCCTTTTTGTGGAAAGATCCCACACATCTGGGTGAGGCTGAACGGAGAGACTTGGCGGCGTCATCGGCGATTGGAACGGCGACGTAGGGGGACCGCAAGGCACAGGTGCAACGGGGCAGAGCAGGCCCGAGGCGATCTTCTTGAACGACAAGTCTATGGGCGAATCGGGCTGGGGCGGGGGGACGGCGGCACACTCCGTGGCGACAGTCGGGCTAGCGAGGCTGGCGCTGCGAGAATGCGTGGTGAAATCGAGGGGGGCCGGGACGGGTTCCGCTTTGACCTCGAGCTGACTTGGCGCCGGAACACGTAGCTCTGCTTGCTTGACGCCATCTCGCTGGGGACTCGACGAGGCGTCCTGCAGTCTACCGATTCTCAAGGCCATCTCGATCCCGTATCTTTTCACCTCGGAATTATTATTTCGAATTTCCACTGAATTTGTACACTCACTTTTGCCTTTGCACACTGTATTCCTTAGATTATTTTCGACCTGTAGCCATTTCTGGATTTGTCTCCTGTGTATGCCGTATTTTCTGGCAGTGGCCCGTTGATTACCTTTACAATCAGCGTCATTTCTGTAGGAATCGAGCACTTGTAACTTAAAATGTGGAGCGAATATTCGTCGGGATCCAGCTCCCGATTTACCTTCGCTTTTGCACGAAACCGTATTCGGGCCGCGTTTTAACACCGAATTCAGTCCATGGGCCATAATTAAACACTTGTACACACTGTTTTCATGAAATAATGCGAAGAAACATGAAAAACGAACTGAATATCACACTGCGTTTTATCTATGTAGCAACATTCTCGTCACAATTCAGAGAAATCCCCACTCCCACTGACTAAACTGTATTCTCACGTTCACCATCAAAGGGGGCTTGGATATATCGTACAAACTAATCAACGACCTCACAATCTTCGCCCTACTAACGATCTACGCCTATTCTCACCTTCGATATCTTTTACGGTACGAATACGGTTGTCGGAACTCGACTGATCGTTTGAGAGGCCCCGACATCCGTTTGAAACAAGTTTATCGACATCGATGTCAGATCGTCGCTTGTCGAATAAATATTCATTATTTCGGCAATTCCGGGTTGATTTACGTGTGAAAGTGTCGATTATGTCGAGTTTATTTGTATTTAATGGAAATCGTGTCGAGAAACTTGAAAATTTCGCGTCTGTTTGAAGATGTTTTGATTGGAATGCGGCAATTTGGCAACGAGGCTTGGGACACGCCAGACAAGCTGTCGCCAAGCCTGCTAGGCCAGACAACGTGTCTCTGTTCCCTCGTTTTCCTACCCATTCATTCGCAAAATGATTATGTATTGTAAAGTTTTGTTGTTCGCGGCACTACTGAGACAAATATCCCTTAGGAATCTTGCGAATCGATACCTGCGAATTATGAGTATTTTTGGATAAGAAATTATATGTTTCTTGACTTCAGAAACTATACTTATTTAATTATGATGTAATTTTTGCACATCAAAATAGGAAAGTTATCCAATATTATGTAACTTTTTTTGTTGTTGAGATTTTCGTTCAAAACCAAGGTGCTGAAAAATATATTCTTTCAAGGTTTTCAGTGACATCTCGAGAACCATTTAAAATAGAGCATAATAGCTTTCCTACAAATTTCTACTCTACTTTGTATAGATTGGAATTTTAAAATTTTACTTAAAATCGCAAATGTTTTCTTTTTCGGTCAGCGAGGTTTAAAGAAAAATTACCAGGTTTTTTGTAGTCAAAAACATGGTTCAAGATCGCATTTTTAGACTAAGATTGGAAGTTTGTATTACCTTAGCCTAGGGTATGCTAATTTCAACAATAATTGTTATAATTTTTGTTGTTTTCTTGATCAAATGTCCTTTTCCTCGAAAAGTGTTCACGTTAGAGCTGTTGGCCAGTATCTTCTTTATGTAGAAATTGACAAGTGAAATATAATAATTTTAAAAATTAAATTTTCTTCAGTGGCTAGAAATTAAGAAAAAAATTCAAAAACCGACGCAACTTCAAAAACATCATCAGAAAATTCAAAATTAAACTTTATTGAATTAAAGTAGAATACATAGAAAATTTGGAAAACGAATCAAATAACATAAACGCTTTTTCGAAAATAATAAGAGAGATTCTAATTAATCCAATCATCTATTAGATGAGAATCATTCATTAAATACAGATTTCCATATTTTACAAAAAAAAAAGGATTTAAATTGAACTTTTGGGAAGCTCTATAGAAATAAACAAGTATAAGAATTCTGATAACTATTAACAAATAGACTTAAATCGTTATCCCTGCTGAATATATTCAATATTTGATGTAAAGTTTTCGAAGGATTAGTTTCTTACAGGTAGATACAAAAATTTATGTATAAATGAGAAATAATATACCCTTGAGACATTCAGCTGGCGCAAAAAAAAAGGAAACACACGTGTTTCATTCCTCCCTGAAGTATGTGTCAGGGAGGCGGGCAGCTTGAGTTTGGGATTAACTCCTTCAGCCAGATCAGAGGATACACTTGTATGTACAAGTGCATTAAGGATAGGTGTGACGGGATATTTATGGAACATAGGAAGTGTGGGTAGGGTTCAGAGGATTAATACTGGCCCAGCATCCGCCTTATAAGTTTGCAAGCAGTGACTTACATATTACCATGAGAAAACCTCTGAAAAAAACTCATGGCAGACCAGTCGGCCCCGGGGTTTGAACCCGAGACCTCCCAAATACTAGCCAGCGTACGCAGCTGGCGCACTCTGACGGCCAGATATAAACCCTTGAGATCTACCATTTCAGCTGGCGCACTCTGACGGCCAGATATAAACCCTTGAGATCTGACATTTCAGGTGGCGCACTCTGACGGCCAGTTGAATGAAGTTTTTATTTCCAACGTTAACAGCATGTAGAATCATCAAGTCTAGAGAGTGCTGTTGCGTAAAAAGTTCTAATTGTGAAACATAAGCCAAGTGTTTTTAATTTTAAAGTTTATACTTTATTCTATATATATTTTATATATAAATATATAATATATATATATATATATATATATATATATATATATATATATTATATATAATACATATATATATATATATTATATATATATATATATATATATAGTAATTTTATATATATATATATATAATATTATAAATATATATATATTTATATATATATATATATTTATATACATATATAAATATATATATATATATATATATATTATTATAAATATATATATATATATATAAATAATATTATATATAATTATATAATATATTATAATATATATATATATTATATAATATATATATAATAATAATATTTATATATATATATATATATAATATATATATTTATAATATATATATATATATATATATATATATATTAAGATATAGTATATAAAAAATATATTAATTATAGCTGGGTTTCGGCAATGATCTAAACAAACCAAATTGTCTCAGGAATGTTTAGACTCATAAACTCCTTGCCGAATACCCAGTATAATTTAAATATAATTTTTTTAAAAACCCATCGACAGTTATAACTTAATGTATATGTATATATATATATATATATTATATATATATATATATATATACTATATATATATATATATATATATAATATATTATAATAATATATATATATATATAATACTATACAATATAATATATATATATATATATATATATATAGATATAATATATATATATATTTATATATTATGTAATGTTAGTATATATTATATATTATATATATATGATATATATATATTTATATATATATATATATATATATATATATATATATATATATATATAAATATAAATACTGAGTGTTCGGCACATGAACCGGCAAATTTTTTTGGAATTTTGTTGGGACATTTGCTACCGTTCCATTCCATTTTTCAAGTTTTTTTCTTCGACCAAAATCCCTCATTTAAACCATGGTAAGTTTTTTATTAATGCCGGTAAGGACCAGTTTTTTAAATATTCTGCAATGTATGCTTGACCCTTGATCAAATAATTAATATTAGTAGTTTTTATTGAATTGACAGTAGGTACCAAAGGGACATGCGTGGTTTTTTATACCACAAAATCAGTGATTTTAAAAAAAGAAATTATTTTTTCTCACAAAATCAACTTCAAAATTCAATGCTGAAAAAAGTAACAACAATTGAGAGCTTCATTTTATTTTTAGAAACTAATATTTCCTCAGAAAGGCGGAAATCGGATTTGAGGAGAAAAATAATGTTATTTTTATGATCTTTTATTCGAACGAAAGTTAACTTTTGACAATAATTCAATAACTAACTGTTCTGTAGTTACAAATTTTGTAACTGATGTTATATCCCACTGTTGTCTTTCGAAAGTCTATTATTTTTGAAGTAAATACGACATGAAATTGGGAATGTTATACACAGGTATCCAGGGCCGGCCTAAGGCGAAAATTGCAAGTGTGCTAGACTCAAATTTTATGCCCCTGCCGGAGGGTCTGGGAGGTATGGAGTTTTTTGAAATTTAAGTTCCAAAAACACAGTGTTTGTGCACTTTTGCGCCTTGTAGAACATTAAATTTATGTATGACAATTTGATTCATTATTGATTGACTTGATATGTTCAGAACTCTTAATTTATCTCCAGTAACCACTTATATGTCAAATTAACTAATAAGCTTGTAACTCTAGCTAACGTGGCAATATTTTGTGCTGTATACCGCAATACTAGCTAATGCGGGAATCCCACCGTTTCCACCGGACCTAAGATAAATTCCATATGGCATGGGTAAAAGAAAATGAAGCAACAGAACATAGGAACCAATAATAAACAGTGTTTATTAATGCCGCAAACACAAAACAAAAATTATTAACTATTAGATAGTACATAGTACCTTATTATTATACATTTTATACAAGGGCTTTTCTTGCTTTTCATTTCGCGAGGAATGAAATTATTATCTTGAATTTCAACGCCATGGCTAGAAAAGCAAAGCGGGAGGGGAGGGGGTCAGGAGTATGAGTCACCAAACACTTGGTCCGCGTCCCGCACGAAGACGACTGTTCTACTGACCTGACCTTGGTCAAGGCATCAACTTATGTATTTCAGACTGCAATTGTTCGGGTAGCCGGGGATTTCGGTTTTACTTGATTTTAACTGTAATAGTTTTAAGACAAAATTCCTTCATAGCTCGGCGGCAAATCATTGGAGCTTGCGGCGGCGGGGGACCCCCCGCATTTTTTGGCTTGTGTAATTAATTTTTCAATCCACAAACTGGCAACGACGCTGGGCGAGGGGTGCAGAGGGGAGTGTACAGCTGTTTAGGGTCCAAGCTTCCAATGATATGCCGGCGAGTATAGTTTAAATATTTCTGCCCAATATTTAAATCAGTTTCTAAAAATTTGCCAAATTAATTATTTTTTTCTTTACAAAAATTGGTCAATTTAATGCCCCTCCAAAAGTCTTGAGTGTGCGGCTGCATACTTCGCACTCCCCTTAGGCCGGCCCTGCAGGTATCCGAAGAAAGAAGTACCAGTATCCGCTTGACTTAGCTTGGCTGTGGCGCAGCGATGAGGGGGGGGGGGGGTATTTAGAGTTTAAAAAATCGTTTGTTAAATGTATATACATTCAAATATTCCTATTCTGGAAGAGGAAGACAAAATTCTTGATGTCTTAGCTCTTCAATATCATCGTAAATTTGAACTGGAATTTATTTGTTGATGTATTTTTTGTTTCTTGTTTTAATTTCATGAGTATACGAATAGTCATTGCCTTAAAATATTTTTGTCATTCTCATTTATGATTTTAAATGTATTTTATATGTACCTATGCTGTTTGAAACTTGAATACTCACACCTGATAGATTTTTTTATTATATTTTATTAAATGTACTTTATTTATGTATGTTTCGTTTGGTGTTCCACAATATGTTCTTGTTTTTTATACTCTTTTTTTGGAAACCCCCCTCAATTCACAAAATTCTGGCTGCGCCACTGTAGCTTGGCATCATGTGACTTTTATCTATTCTCCAACTATAAAGAACAAAGGCTCTTCTTCTGTTTATACAATTAACTCATTACCTATTTCAATAAATAACATTTTTAAGTCTCTCCATTTCATTGATGTTTTTCGAAAGCACTCAATTGCTAGTGAAAAAGTCTTTTGCGCATGGCGGCGTGGTAATGAATGGAAGTGAAAGTTTGCATAATGCTGACCTTCGAGCAATAAAATCTCTAGTCACGGCCTACTCTGACCAGGTGCAGTGGCTGTTTACTGAAATCAGATGTCAACAATCTACAATATAGAATATAAACTAAGTGATTTCCACTGAGTGGTTTAAATCGTGTAGATCTGCCGTTGTAACAATTTATTCTCATTGTATCTTTCGGAATGTAGGAATTCGATTTTGTATACACAGTGGCTTCATCTTAAAACTAAACAATTCGAATAACGTTTGATTTCACGTAGATAAATATAAGACAACATTAAAACTGGACAAAATACCATACCCAAAAAAAAAGTTTAAAATTTCTATTGATGAAGCCTTTACTGAATGAAAATTACTTGATAACAATGATTGTATTGCACATTTTAAAAACTGAATAGTTTCGCTAGAAATTTCAGTTTCTTCGGGTGCAACTTTCGAATTCAACTGCATAATACTATGTATGAACAATAATACAAATTTAAAAAACTCATTTTCGTTAAAAAAATCACTAGGGTTGAGCTGTCCATATCCAATATATATATATATATATATATATATATATATATATATATATATATATATATATATATATATATATATATATATATATTTATTTTTATATATATATATATAATTATTTATATTATAAATTAATATATTATATATAATATATTTAGATAATATATACGTTATTGAGAGGACAGCTGTATCTCCCTTTTAAAATGCTGAATTGTAGTTGTTAGACGCTGCGCATAATATATATGAAATGCTTATTCATCCTTTTTAGCTAAGAGCACAATTAGAATCATAGAACTGTTAGTTTGATTGAAACTCTCAACCTGTAAAATCGTTCTGAAATAAAATCGTATTTTAAAAAAAATAGTTTTTCGATGTTGAAAAATATATTGGCGGCGAGGATGGATTGCTTCATTAATCCTTCGTGAAAAAGAAGTGCATAAGTGAATATTTAATTCTTAAGAGCAATCCGAATTAGAACACATTTTTAAGCCTTCAGTTGTTATCTCACAAGTGACGGCGAAATTAGCAGTACGGTCTGA
Organism: Cynegetis impunctata; assembly: GCA_030704885.1. NCBI lineage: Eukaryota > Metazoa > Arthropoda > Insecta > Coleoptera > Coccinellidae > Cynegetis > Cynegetis impunctata. Next base: position 674,124 of record JARQZK010002912.1, read on the forward strand.
GTTCAACTGACCATTGAAGAAATCAACAGAGTGCATAGTTAAGGTAGCGCCGAGGGACTCACTTGGGAATAACGATCAGAACGTGAAGTTGCAGTAGTTAATCAAAACTTCCTTTTGTTCCCATGGTTTTCAGCCAAAACCTTACAGACTCCCTATAACACTAGTATGTAGCAGATAGTAAATAAGAAGTTTAAATTTTAATATTTTAAAATTGACTTCATCATTGATTCTTTGCAGACTCGTTGAATAGATTGAATTTTAGATTCAAGAAAGAAAAAAACTAAATTGTCCAAAGTTAAAATGGTCCTGAAGGTAACGGCTTACATGATAGCTCGTGAGTTTGGATCTCTATTTGCCCAAAATTCTCAGGAACACAAAGCCGAGTTGAATCATTCTTAATTCCGTGCGAAAATATCTACGCAATTTCGAACGAAGACCAGATTAGTGAAAAACATATTGTTGCTGTCATTAAAAGCAATTAATTGAAAAAAAGCAATTGCGAATTTCCGATCATCTAATGTACAAATACTTGATCCGGTAAAAAACATTTTTATTGAAAAATTTGGTGATCATGTCAATCTCGATATACTTAAAAATCAGCTTCAATCTTCTGCGCAAAGAAACCCAAGTGAAGACGTTCTAGATTTCATTGATTAGTTAAAAATTATAAAAATCCGAATTAATTATCGAATTGACGCAGAAACCTACTATTAGACCAAGCTCTGAAATATTTACATAAACAACAGTCGACTTAGCAAAAAACGTCCTATAAGAATGTCTCCAATAGATCTACAAACTGCTCTATTGACTACACCGCATATTACGTTTGACTTAACAGTACAGACTATAGAGAAGTTATCATGTCTCAAAAATCACAAACTTGATTTGATTGAGAACATGGAAAACAACCAGTGATGCACCCCGAAACGTTTCTTCTCAACCTACTTCATTACAACAAAGAACGTACGTTACCGCAAAGACAATAATCCGACGAAATAGTCAGGTTTTCGAAGAAATAACAAGAAATACCTAAACAAAACGTATTTCACCAAATAATAATTATGTGGCGTATATAGACCGGACTCCTATGTCGACATTATCTGTAAAACCAACAGCATCCAAAAACGTCAAATGACAGTTAGTTCGCAAATACCGCGTAATCAATATCGAAAACCAACGATATAATTCATTTCGAAAATATGGGACAAACACCGAATAATTTCATATCCAAGAACTTACAATCTCGACGCGGAAAATAGCGAAAGAAAATACATGAAAATCAATGAATTGGACAACAGTCCCTCCAGACGAAAATTTTGATGTCAATGAAGAAGATTGTAAAAAATTATTCAGATAATGATCTCGGAAATTCAGATTGACATAAATTCTAAATAAATGACAAATCGAAAAAAAATTGCTTGCCTACATCGCCAATGAATATTCCGAAAATGCAAAATTACTTTTTAGATAGCAGGAGTTACTGGTCTGCTTAATAGATCCTAAGGTTGCTTATAACAGCATACCTCCATCTCATTTAATCCAGAAGACACTGATTTATATTTCACCTCACCGGACACGATAAGACGTCATGAAAAAAGTTTTATTTCCCGTGGATTCCTTTGGTTTGAAAAAAGAATTTCCTTTCGTAATTTACAAATTTCAACTCGAGTATGATGTATTGTAGGCTTTAGGAATTTTTAGAAAAATAATTTACTATTGCACCTTACAGAAAAATTTATTAATAGGTGAAAATTGTAGAATACCCATAATTTTCAAAGTGATCCTAGAAAATTATCTTACCCCTATAGATTTATCACATTCACCTATGAAAATTCAGAATCAATTAATTAAAAATTTTCAATAGATACTGAAAACGCCCTGCAATTAAGCGACAATCCTTGAATTTCACTTTCAAAAATCAAGGCATCTATCAGAAACTAAAGATGAATCCTGTCATGCAAAATATATAGATACCCGAAAAACCACGTGCGTTAAATTCAGAAACAAATCGCGGAATTATTAGAAAAAAAGCATTATCAGACCCCAACCCAAGAAAATAAGAAGCCATTGAAAGATTTCCCTTACCTAGATCTTTAAGAAAATTAAATCTTATTTAGGTAGCCTAAGCACTATCTAAATTTATCCCGAAATTTGCTAAAGTCACTAAACCAATGACTAAGTTACTTGAAGAAAGACTGCGAAAATCGACCTGACAGACAAAGAAGCATTCCTGACCTCAAAAAAACCTACTAATTAATCAATCCAATTCTAACAACTAATCCGCACGTTCAAAAACATTCAATTTAACGACTGACGCCTCAAATTATGCTTTAGGAGCGATTTTTATCGCAAGGCAATGTTCCTTAATGATTTATCCGATAGCATACGCCAGTAGAACGTTAACTGATCAAGAAATTAAAATACTCGACGATCGAGAAAGAATTATTATCGATTGTTTGGGGCTACTAAGCATTTTCGACCGTATTTGTACGAGAACGAAATTTATTATGTATACAGACCATAACCATTAATTTGGCTAAATTCGTTAAAAGAGCCAAACTCGCGTCTGATGCGAATGGAAATTTAAACCAGAAGAGTTCAATTATGAAATTAAATATAAAAAGAATCCTCGGAATCAACACATTTATCATAAAATAAAATTAAACAAAGAAAACACTAATTGGTTTTCGTATTTTCAGATGACCACTGTACGTATTCTCTTTTCTAATAACGCTCGCCGAAATAATTTCAGATACACAGTCAAAATATGTCGACACTATCAATTTCTTAATAAAGAAAACTAATCAATTAAGAGACTCCCAAAAATGTGGCTTTGAGAATGAATTCAATAACTCTCTATTCACACGAGATATCTATTCTATTAGGTAAAATTAAATAGGAAGTGCTATTCATTTATTACACGAGAATATTCTGCCGCTATTCAACGTTTAACGAAGTTCTGAAAGAGAGAAACTGCTGCCTGTTACGCATTTCAGCGATTATTATGCAGCATGCACACCGTTAAAGTATTTATCAAAGATTTTTAATATTCTTTTTCAGTAATCACTATTCCTATTTTTCAAAAATTGAATATGACCTGTACAAAAATATACAACTTACCTTTCCAAAATACCAGTGTACCCCACCTTCAATCCTATGGATTAACACTCAACAAGAAAATTATATGGAGTACCGAGGTAGTCCAACAAGTAGAAAACTTCTACATTGGAAAACAAGATTACATGACCAAACCACCAGAATGCCTTGCACATGTACTAGCTACACTTATGGATCAATGTAGCCATATACCAATCTACCCTCAAAAGGACCTATTTCAAATCGAAGATGGAAGTATCTAATGGTTTCAAGAAGATATACCCATTAGAGGTTCTTCATAAATACGCCCAAGTCGACCTCATCCCGTTGGAAACGAATGGACTTATACTACGACGATATATCAATGACTAAAGAAGAAGAAGTCCCAAAATTATGAGGACATTTACCAAGTGGGCTCCACATCCCACAACTCTTAGCATAGTTACCATTTTTTGTGTTTTTATTGTCATTGTAATTGTATTTTTTTTCTTTTTTTTAATATAAACTTTATACTAAGATTCGTCACCTCATTAAGAGGAATAACGAACTTTCTCAAAGAGGGGGAAGAGTTATATGAGAGACAGCCTGGTATCTCCCTTTTAAAATGCTGAATTGTAGTTGTTGTAGACGCTGCGCATAATATATATGAAATGCTTATTCATCCTTTTTAGCTAGAGAGCACAATTAGAATAATAGAACTGTAAGTTTGATTTGAACTCTCAACCTGTAAACATCGTTCTGAATAAAATCGTTATTTTTAAAAATAGTTTCTTCGTGTTGAAAAATATAATTATATATATATATATATATTATATATATATACCTGTCTATATTTATTCATCTATCTGCCGATGTATCTCTATCTATCTATATATTTATGACAATACAACGTTTGCCTGAATATAACTATGTGATATGATAATACTTACATATATTTATTTTGATATTGAGAGTTCTAAACAAGTAATAAAGCACCAAAAATTTTAAAAAAATAACTTATACTTTGGCCTCAGCAACACGTAAAGCGTTTGTAATTTCAACATAGCGCCATCTATTGGATACTTACTCAATCCAGTCAACTGACTACCTTATACCGCCATCTGTAAGTATCTTATCAAACTAACATAGATAATCAACAAATAATTCGCAATAAAATAATATTGCGACTATAAATTAAGATGTAAGCTATCCTATCTTTCAAGTTGCATCAAACTGCACACGGTGTGAAAATTTGATTAAAATCGGTTAAGTAGTTTAGGAGTCCATCGCGGACAAACAATGTGACACGTAATTTATATATAATACGATATATATATATATATATATATATATATATATATATATATATATATATATATATATATATATATATATATATATATGACTACCATCAACTGGGGTGGCAAGGTGTGATCTTTCAAAAACTAGTATTTTCGCCACAATATGATTACTAACATTCACTATTTAAAAAACATCTTAATTTTCTGCGCTAAATAAGGTTTGACTAAAAATGAATCAAGAAATTGTCTTGCTATATAACTTGTAATACCTATATTAGAATTCTTTTTGCCTGTACTGTATTTTTACTCATTTTTCTTTTATTAGCTACAACAGGCTATTTAAGTTTGAAAGTCAATTATATTAAAAAGATGACATTTCGTCACAAAATTTGTGACTTTTTCAAAACTTTTGAAAGATTATCTGATGTTAAAAAAAAATTGATATATTCCATACCCTCGAAGTTATGAAATGAAATTTTTTTTATTACAATCAATATAAATTTTCTGAATTAACGATGAAATCAAAATTATTCATTATTAATTTGGCTATCTTATCCAAATTAAAGAGTCTATTGTCTAAAATTTCAGTTATCGAATTTGGCTGTTCGTGGAACTGCGATGAAAATGTAAGAGGCAGGAAGCATAAGCAAGACAGCTCTCTATAATTAATTGAAAAATATTTCACGTTTGGAAAATGTTTACTGATTTTTTATTAACGATTAAAATTCATATTAGAAATGTTAATTCTATTAGGCATTGTGTTTCAATAGATGAAGTGCTAATCAACGAAAATTAATTGACATCCATTTTTCAATAGTTACAAAAACTAAATTTTTGAGTCCAGTGAAAATAGGACTAGGATGGGAGACCGCATACTATAGGCGCGTGTGTAAGCGAGAGCGTCCGGCCTTTAGAAAGAGAGAGAGAATGACATACGTATGCTGTCCTTGTGTACTGGCGCATGCGCGTCAACTTGTGGCTGAAAAAGAGAGGATGCCGCATTAAAATCACGCATGCGCATAAGTAATGCTAGAGAGAGATAGCATACCTACCCGATTCTCTTTCTCTTTTTAGCCGTAGGACGCTCCCACCTATAGGCATTAGTGATGGGAAAAGCGGTTCCACACTTGTAACGCTCCAGTAGCGCTCGCTCCATAAAAATACCGCTCCAAAATAACGTTATTTCGGAGCGAGATTTATCGTCTATCGCAACTGCCACTGTTGCATCGACAATTGACAGCCGTTCGTAGTTATTTCACAAGCTGAAAAAAAAACGGGGTTTGACGCGTCAATGTCATCGTTTTCCCTGATTCTGTACCCTCTCACCTTATTTTGGAAAAGTTTTGATAAAAAAAAAGCCAGCTTACCAGCCTTCAAGGACAGCACAATCGTCCGCTATTATCGAGGATCAAATATACATCGAAGAAATTCAAGAGAAGAGGATCCTATGAATTGGTGGAAAAATAATTTCCACAATTATTATCCTGAACTGAGCAATCTCGTCAGAGAGAAATTTGTTACAGTGGCAACATCCATTCCTTCTGAAAGAATTTTTTCCGAATCTGGACAAATTCTATCAGACAGGAGAAATAGGCTTCAGTCTGGGAAAGTCAAGAGTTTGTTGTTTCTCAACACTAATACAGGAAGCTAATGACAGATGGGAAATTTCCATATAGAATATGTTTTTATTTATTAAAATGTAGTTTTTATTTTCACCAAACCAAAGATTCATGTAGGTACTTGAATTTTATTTGATTTTTTACGCATTTTCATGAATAGTTAATTTATTCACATCTTTAGTTTTCTGTAGGTACCTTGAATACATTTATATATATATATATATATATATATATATATATATATATATATATATATATATATATATATATATATATATATATATATATATATATATATATATATATATATATATATATATATATATAATACATATTCGTATGTTTTGTACCTGCCTGATTTATTTATTGAATATGATAAAACTTTATTTGCTTGATTAGACAACCATCCGTTGACATCTCCATTAACTGATCATTACTGGGATACATCTTCTGGAAATACTTCAGATTTCCCGCTAACTAAATACAATCCATGATAACCTCAAATTCTGTGACATAGAACAAAGTAATAGTAATTTTTTGTTTCATGCTGACAGTGACTCCCAACCAATTTTCAGTCGCAGCGCGCGCATCGACGGTATTTTGGAGTGGGTTATTTGGCTAATCGGTAACGCGACGGAGCGTTATCAAAAAATACCGCTCCAAAATAACATTACACGAATAACGACCCATCACTAATAGGCATACCTACTCTATCTGTAGGTCTGTTGTATCCATATGTTGAATGTCGGGTTTCATGAAATGAAATTACCGAAATTCTGTGTTAAGTTCTGATTTATTTAAAGCACAATGTTCATGTTACGATGGTCGGAGCAATTCTGTCCTTCTTCGAATTTACAAAAATAGAGAGGAGGATGAAACAAATTCTCCTACTTGACTTAAATATCTTAAAAAACTAACGAATGTGAGAGAGATAGGGCGGTTTGGCTCGAAGTAACCACGGGTCGAGTACCTGCTACCCTTATTCTTGGAAATCTGTTGAATGACGAAAGGCAGAGTAGCGACGATTGACAATCTGAACAGAGTAAAAAATGCAAACAATCCTGAAGTAACAAATTATCATATCTCAATTGGTCTAAACGTAGACAGATCTTAACCTAGCTATACGTACAAAACTAAAAGCCCAAACATATGTTGGGAACACACATGTTGTAAGTCTTTTTTTCGGAAGATTAATTTTAATTTTTAGGTGAAAATTCTTATTTAAATTATTCTTGTCAATAACTTGATAATTTCAAAATTTTTAAGCGAGGTTCCACAAAATAAAGAAATACACAACGTTCTAGATGTAGTAGTTCAAATCAACAAAACGATTACGAAAGTCTCTCGTCTCTCACTTACCTAACTTATTATTGTGACATATGAATTCAATCAAAAACATAACCTTAATGCCAACATATTGCATATTGTTGATTAATGTATATTACTGCATTTATATGAAATGACTTTTCTAAAATCTTGGGAAGAATTTGAGAAAGCGGCAGAAAAACTTTATATCCAAGAACCTTCAAAAGTTCGCTATACTATGAAATACGTCCATTCCAAAAACCAACTTATTTTAAAAATGACTGATAACGTAGTGGTAAGATCCTATATTATCTCATTTTAATCTTGATTAAAATATTTCTTTCGTATTTCAGTGTCTGCAATTTAGAACAGAAATAGCCCAGGATGTTAGAAAGATTGACAAATTCCTTAATAATTTGATGAGGCATATGGTATCGAAAGAACATTAATAGCCTAATTATATAGATAATTTTCAAATAAGTATATAACCAACAGCATGAATATAAACTATGAATAATTTACTTTCTAATTTTAGGAAATTAAAGGATAGTTTCTTAATATTTTCTTATTTTGTGTAGCTGCACAATTTTTTTTCATTTTTGTTTTATCAAGCATTGATGACGTTTGGATATAATCTAGGTAATAATTGAAATTTTAAATAGTTAATAATCCAGTTGTTTGTTATAATAGTATTCAACTGAGATGTTACCTAATTTCTGATTTTCATGGTTTATTTAAACAATTATGAAAATGTATGTCGCCATTTTCACAATTATGAAAATGTATGTCACCATTTTCACAATTATATTTATGCTTTCAACAGCTTAACATCCTCCAATATTAATTTTCAGTAAATTGTGCTTAACATTAATTTTCATTCAAATTTAAAAAACCGAACAAAAGTTATTGATACTTTGGAAGTCGATATATTATAGTAAATATTGATTGATTTTTTTTAAAATAAAACTGTAGATTCTTGGAATTTTTTTTACAATCAAATCTAAAATTTAATTAATGGGGTCAATCCATAAACTCAGGGTTGTCATATCAAAGAAAACTAGTTTCTGTTTATACTCTTATGAAGAAGATGACTAGGTAAATACAGTGCAAGCATCCTGGTGCCAAAATTATTTTTTCATCCAAGATAATGATGTTAGATGCATACTAGAAAGTATTTTTGGTATTGTATAACATTTAGCATCTAGAGACAAATATAGAATTTTACTGCTCTCAGTTGGCCCACCAAATATTATAAGCCTACCTTTCTAAACAGAGAATAATGAAAAAAAATTATATTAAAATTGATCGAAGTTTCTGATAAAAAAATGTTACAAGCGTTGAAATTATTGAAGAAAAAAGTCATTCTAAAAAGTAATAATTTATGTTTAATTTATTTACTGAAGGACATCACACATTTATTCAATCATCAAAAAAATTATATCAACAATTCCTACATTCACATGTTCATAGAAGTAAGAGTGATTTCTAGGTAAGTAGTACTTATTTGTTAAAAATATACTATAAAATCACATCAAAATATCATTAAAGTATATGACTTTAATATTAGACACAATTTATCGCATAATAATTATATTACAACTGCCTTAGTTCACTAACACAAATTATATAATAAAAAAATATACTCAACCTTTTTTGTTTCTCCAAAACATAATCTTCATAACCGTAATAGAAGCATATTTTCAGATATGCGTTTATGAAAAAATTAATTTTTTATGTATGTTAAATACATTATATGAATAAAGTTGATGAGCTTAGACAAAATATTGTTTTAATAGTTTCTATAAAATAAAAATTGGATTTTCATCTTGAAATTCTTTTGGAATGCATATTGGGAAATTATGGCAAATAATCAACGTCTCATAAAATACTCTTGTTGTCTGTTATTCATCACATTTAAATTATTTGAGAAAACATGGTATTTAGGCTCTGCTTGAAGTTTTTCCTTGATTATTCCGTTCTACTGTGATAATATATTCCTACTTTTTGACTTAATCTTTTACAACCAGTTTTAGAGAATATTTTATTTGGCTCTGGACCCCAATCTATGAACTCCAATATTTCCCTAGAATAATATAATTGAAATTAGAATCTATTGAATTAATTTTCTGTTATATATATATATATATATATATATATATATATATATATATATATATATATATATATACATATATATATATATATATATATATAAAGTATAATATATATAATATATTATATATTATATATATATATATATATTATCTTGATAAATATTAGCAATAACAGGCTTGTTGAATCTTAAATAACTTGATTTTATTGAAAAGGTTGACGTTTCGCCACGACATTCGTGGCTTTATCAAAACTTTTGATAAAGCCACGAATGTCGTGGCGAAACGTCAACCTTTTCAATAAAATCAAGTTTTTTAAGATTCAACAAGCCTGTTATTGCTAATAATTATCAAGAGATTAGAAATAGTTCACAGGCAACAACAATTCGAATAAATAATTATATATATATATATATATATATATATATATATATATATATATATATATATATATATATATATATATATATATATATATATATATATATATATATATATATATATATATATATATATATATATATATATACAACTTTGTTATTTAAAATAAAATAACCTGTATATTTTTCGATTTTCGAATTTCTTATGTAATTTATAATAAAATTGTCATGACATTCTTTTCACCTAAAATGAACAGTTTTCGAGTTATTAATTTTTTTCGTAAAATTTTGACAGTTGCGTGTTCAACAAAAATAGGCTATAACTTATTTGTTAGTAGGTCTATTGGTATGCGGTTTGGATTTTTGTAACCTTGAAACAGTGTTTTATTCATTCCTTGTCCAAATTTTCTATATTTCTAACTTATAACTTGATAAAATCTAGGGTGAAGTTGGCAAATTTCAAACGTTAATAACTTTCTTATTTCTTATGGAATGCTATGTATATTTTTGCATTTTTAAATTTGCTATTCAATTACCTTTCGATTTGTATAACCATTCTCTATACCTAAAGTTAATAATAACAAAGATATTTCACAATTTTGTAATAATTTATATATCAATACACCTGAGAAATCGTCTAGCGTGTTATTTTGACGTATCCATGGATACCAATAATCAAAATTAATAAAAATCTAATTGTGTCACCTTTTCTAGTATTTTTTCAGTTAATAAAATGGATTTTACGCGACAAGAAATGATAAATATGGTTTACTGTATTGGAGAAGCGGATCGAAATGTTCTGCTAGGTAGTAAAATTTATCATCAAAAATATTCTGTTTCTGATTCAACTACGTTTTGTGATTCTGCTATTAATAAGAATTGATTTCTTTCTGTATAACATTGAAATGTATAATTTGGAGTAACTGTTGGATCAAGCGAATGTACTCCTCCTGACCAAAATGATAATGTCAAACTTGACATTGCAATTTGACATCAGCATCAATCTACTACAAACATATGTTGTTTATAAACAAAAATAATTATTGAATATTAACGTCTTAGAATTACTATTTTTTCAATATCTTTTCGGATATCAGCATCAGGTGCTACAAACCTAATGCCCGCCACATACGCTACGGTAGACCGGAGAGGTCTACCTGCGCAGGTAGACCGGAGCGTATGTGGGAATAGTATTTGCATGTTTTTGTACGTACACAGACCTGCGCAGGTATACCTGCACTGGTTTCCTATCCGGTCTACCGTAGCGTATATGGCGGGCATAACAGAAAAGGTGACACAATTAAATTTTAAACAATTTTCGTAATTGGTATCCATGGATACGTCAAAATAACTCGCTAGTCGATTTCTCAAGTGTATTGATATATAAATTATTACAAAATTGTAAAATATCTTTGTTATTATTAACTTTAGATATAGGGAATGGTTATACAAATCGAAAGGTAATTGAATAGCAAATTCAATAATCCAAAAATATACATAGCATTCCATTAGAAATAAGAAAGTTATTAACGTTTGAAATTTGCCAACTTCAATCTAGATTTTATCAAGTAATAAATAAGAAATATAGAAAATTTTGACATGGAATGAATGAAACAATGTTTCAAGAATCTAAACCGCATACCAATAGACCTACTATCAAAGAAGTTATAGCCTATTTTTGTTGAAGACGCAACTGTCAAAATTTTACGAAAAAAATTAATAACTCGAAAACTGTTCATTTTAGGTAAAAAGAATGTTATGACATGATTTTATTATAAATTACATAAGAAATTCGAAAATCAAAAAATATACAGGGTATTCTATTTGAAATAACAAAGTTGATATCACTTCCGGCAAAACCGGAAGTGCAATTTTCTTCAAAATAATTTTGAAAAATAGAACTAGTCAGGTAATATTTGCTCTGAAAATTTCATATCGATATCTTCAATGACAATAAAGTTATGGACCGATTACGTAGCTCTGGGTCACCCTGTATATTTATATATATATATATATATATATATATATATATATATATATATATATATATATATATATATATATTTATATATATATATGTATATATATGTATATATATGTATATGTATATGTATATGTATATGTATATGTATATGTATATGTATATATATATATATATATATATATATATATATATATATATATAATATATTATTATATATATTATATATATATATATATATATATATATGTATATGTATATGTATATATATATATATATATATATATATATGTATATGTATATGTATATGTATATGTATATGTATATGTATATGTATATGTATATGTATATGTATATGTATATGTATATATATATATATATATATATATATATATATATATATATATATATATGTATATATATAATATCAGAGGAGACTAAGCCTCCTCAATAATATTCCGTGTATCACTAATATATTATATTGAATAGTCAGCATTCAGCATATTCATATTAATCGAAATCATATAATTTTATGCACCTACCTTCCTTTCAACCTACATTATATAATGGTATTTACATTTACTGCATTTCATTCATTTGTGGCAACGCTGCGGAGGCTTAAAAAGGTTTATTCTCAACGTTCATTATGCCTGCCACAGAAAAGCAAACAACGGTGTGAATACTGCCAATGAATACTTCATTTCAATAGAAAAGCAAAATACATGTAAATGGCAACACCGATGGAGCCTAAGTCTCACACAATGTCGACCAATCACAACTATAGACTTTCGGGTAAAATCGAGTGAATTCGTTGGAAAGCATTAATTTAATCGTAGTGACTTATGGCCGAAAACGGTTTGTTTACTTATTTTGCTCGCGTATTGTTTTAAAATGAGTTTGGTTACTGAAGTTAATTTCAAAAATTTCAATGGTGGCTTAGTGGAATATTTGTTATCCCATAACTTTAGTGCACTAAGTTATGAGGATAAAGTTTTGATAAAAACATTGCGACCTACCCCTGAATTAAACAATTTGGTGCAGCGTAACAGACAACAAAACCGCGGTTTTAATACAAGGAATTATGAGAGACATCCTTGTCTCTGTTTGGGGCCGCTTAGGATCTGAGGATTTAATTCTATACCTAGTTGAAAGTGAGGAATTTTTCACCGATAAAGTAATACAAGATAAGGAATTTATATATTTTTTAAACATCTTTAAATTAATTTTTGAACAAACAGAAATAGTTTTTCAAATCTTACAGCACAAGTTTTCAGATGTAATTTACTCACGAAATCGGCTCAAGTTTCTTTTGGAAAAAATTTCAGAATTTCGTGCAGAAGTTTATTTTAAAAAACTATTTTCTGTATTTCAAACTACTGATGATACGACTCAATTTAGCCCAAAACGAAAGAAATTCAGTTACGCAGATATGGAGTTTCACCATAAGCAAATATTTTATGAAATTTTGGATACTATTAGGGGTCAAATAGAAATGAGGTTCTCTGATTTGAAAGAACTGCATTTCTTCGACTTACTCAATAAAAATTTGTTAACCGGATTTTCGGCTAATTTTCCAGATAACCTTTTGGAAAATTTATGTCAAAAATACACTTTTTTTGATAAGGTGGCCATAAAAAGTGAACTGTGTGTTGTTTATAATGACAATGAAATTTTGGGGCAAAATGAAAATCATGTGAGGACTATTAAATATCTTTTTGATAATGATTTGAATCAAGATTTACCCCAAGTTTATAAACTATTATGTCTAATTGTTTCTATCCCGGTGACATCGGCTTCCGTAGAGCGCTCGTTTTCCACTCTTAAGAGAATTAAAACATATTTACGAAATTCAATGAGCCAGGATCGTTTGAAAAATATTAGTTTGTTGTTGAAAAGGAATTGGTAAAATTTTTGGCGAAAGACAAAAAATTTTATGAGGATATTATAGATCATTTTGCTAACGTTAAAGATCGCAGAATCCCGCTAATCTTCAAAAATATATAATAACTTTTTATTTGCTCGCACCAGCTGTTAACAAATTCGTTAAGTAGGTAGGTAGGTACCTATTTCGTGAAAGAAAAAAAAATTTGATGAATAGATGAATTGATTAATTGGCTGAGAAGAGTTTTTGTGAATATTGTAAATAGGAGTTGTAGGTCTCAAGGTAGACACTCGAAAGTGAAAACAAATTAATAGCTTAGGGTGCTTATTTTACATTGATTTTATTTAAATTATGAGGCGGTTGACCTTGAAACCCTAAAAATTTCGCCTATGGTGTATTTTTTAACACCTCTTGTAGCCTCCTCAAACCAAAACCTCACGAGCCGCCACTGATATATATATATATATATATATATATATATATATATATATATATATATATATATATATATATATATATATATATATATATATATATAAATATATATGTGTGCATACATACATACATTTATTTACATAAAAAAGTACGATCAATGTGCACAGATAAAATATCATTCAACAAAAATAATGGAACACTTACATAATCTCAGATTTGGAGGGATTATTGACTCCGCGTTTTTCAAATTCTTTCTTGATACATAATATTACATGTGGTTCCATCAAAGGCAGAAAGGGAATATAATGGTCAACTAAATTGCTTTTTATAATATCAGACGAAAGAAATCCACCTGCAATCCATAAATAAAAATTTTGATCAATTTGTACCTATGTAAGCATATCAATTCTTATTTCATATATATATATATATATACATATATATATATATATATATATATATATATATATATATATATATATATATATATATATATATAATCTCTTGATAATTATTAGCAATAACAGGCTTGTTGAATCTTAAAAAACTTGATTTTATTGAAAAGGTTGACGTTTCGCCACGGCATTCGTGGCTTTATCAAAACTTTTGAGAAAAAATTGAAATTTCTTTGACATTTATTGATTAGAAAAATTTCTATAGAAACAGGCTACTGTTTCACTAAAATTTTTTTTCGGCTGTGGCCGATCTTTGCTATATATTACGTGCTATTCAGTCCAATATTAACATTCAAATTTGTTATTATTAGATGGTAAGGGAAACCACAGAAACCTTTACCCACGTAATGTTCGAAATAGGTCCAAATTATTTTGATTTTGAAGAGTCAAAGAATAATAATAATAGGGTACTATTTATCTTTTTTTTCAAAAATTTCTCATTGCGGCTGTGGCCGTCTTCAGTTATTAATTACGTGCTATTCAGTCGAATATCAACAGACAGGTCCGTTGATATTAGATGGGAAGGGAACCACAGAAACCTTCACCACGTAATGTACAAAATAGGTTTAAAATATTTGATTGTTGTCTTTAAAAAGACATTACTTTGTATTTTGGAGATCACATGTTCTAAACTATATTTTCTTTCCAGAAAAATTGAAAATTCTAGATGTTTAGATTTTGTCTAAGAAGATGAGTTGTTGTGGTTAGAATTTGTTTGTTGAATTAAATCTGCGTATATTGAACTTAAATGTTTGATATCTGTTCTATCATTTACGACTTCATTTAAATTTTTTTGAATATGTAACATTTCTAAAATTTCTCTGCGTTTTTGATCTTTTTCTATTTCTAAAATTTTTGTGCTATTAAAGTTGAAAGTATGATTCTCATTGTTTTTATGTTTTATTAGTGCTGTGGTTTGTGTTCTGGTATATTTGTGTGCTTTTAATCTTTCTTCTATATTTTGAAAAGTTTGTATATATATATATATATATATATATATATATATATATATATATATATATATAATATATATATATATATATATATATATATATATAATATATATATATATATAAAACACAGAATTCTTCGTGTTATCGATACATGTTTGTGGCAATAAAATGAAGTGAACTAGGACATTTATTTGAAACTAATCAAACAAACCTCCTAGCGTAGCTGGTTATACGAGTTCACGAAACATCGAAATGCCTCCATATACCTTGGATGGTGTATGTTAGAAACATTAAGTTGTTTATCACAATCAATGGAAATGATAGACAGTCTGTTTCGCCCTTATTTGGGGCTCATCAGTATCATCCATCCATCGAAGGTGATAACCAACCAAATATTTCTAACGGCGTTATATTTTCCTTCCAGTGACTATATGGCATATAAATATGACACAGCGCCACCAGTCGGAAACAAATGAAAATATATAAATATATATATATATATATATATATATATATATATATATATATATAATAGAATAATTATAAATATATCTACATTCAATAATATTGATGCTTTAAAAATTGACCTCTTTTAATGAGAATTCGAAACTGTAGGGAGCTGCTGGAGGAAATATTTTTGGCAAAACTTCAAAAATACACATTTGAAGATCTCTCAACAGCAACCAAATGCAATAAACCTGATTTTATTCAAATCAGAAACATTAATCGAAATTTAATACTATTTATAAAGATATTCAATGAATATATTAAAACAATGGTTAATAATAACAATTTAAGCGCCCTGTAAACAATCAGATTTGTTTGACAAACTTCATGTGTTCTTCAAGTAATGGCATAAACGATCAAACAAATTTGTCAAATTCTTCCTTAGTTACGGTTTTCTCGTTGACGTGACGCGTTCCATGAAAATTGAGCAGTACGGTTTTGAATTTAGTTGTCAAAAATGCCGTCAATCCAATTTTTCATCAAACACGTGAATTGCTTGACAAACGCATCAAACAAAGCCATTGACTATCAAAAAATTTGACAAACACCTAAAATTTGACAAACAAGTTTGATCGTTTACAGGGCGCTTATTTATAAATCAAATAACGCATGTTTCGGTGAAACTTCACCTTCTTTAGATACTAAATGCAAACTCAATATGTTTAGTTTGTTATTATTAACCATTGTTTTAATATGTTTATAATTTACATCATATATCAGCCCAATCAATCCAAAATTTAATCAACAAAGCCATGAATTGATTATACTATCAAAACTTCGATTGAGTACGCAATATACTTCATTTACATTGAAATTCAATAATATTCAGAACATTTTGAAATTGAAATTATTTGAAATAGATGCCTACCAAGGAGTTTATGATACCAGTAACGTATGGGTAGGTAATTGAAGTTAGCCCTCCAAGCAATGTTACTGAGATAGTTATCCCCATTCAACCAACCTTTTTCGTTGAAAGCGCCTTGAGCGATAATTTTTTCAAAGTTTGACAATTTCAAGTCATCTCTATTAACACCTTCTTTCCACAGCTCATAAGTAAACTCGTTTATGATGTGAGCCCCCGTATTGGAGAGAAATATAAATATCGCCTCTCTGAAGTTGACACCTTTAATATAATCTAAATAATCAATGAATGGTTTTATCACATCGAGGACTCCTGGAGGCATGTTATTAACTTCATCAAAGATAAAAAGCTGCCTCGGACAATTTGTTACGTTTCCTCTAATCCAATTAGCTAGGTTTTTCTGAAATTTTAAATAATATTCAGTTTAGTGAGTAGTTATATCCAATTGTGATTTAAATAGAATTATAAATTGTTGAAAAAGTATATTTTATATAGTACTAAGTGAGGAGATAACATATGTCTGAAATAAATTGTATCTACATAGATAATTCGGAATATTTTAGTCATCACAGCAAATGAAACAAGGAGAATTTTTACAAAAGTTTCAACTCTATCAATCTATTGGATGAGCCTGCAAAGTTATTTCTCTGTGTGCAATTATAATATATTATTTTTCCTTCAAAATTTCAATGAATGACTGCAATAAATAATAATTACTCTTAAGTAACTATTTTACCTTATATACATCTACTTGGCTGACTTCAGGAAAATCTAAGCGTGCAATGAAATTATGTACATGTGGACTTTTCACACCGTCTTTATATAATGCTTCTTGTATGAACTTCAAAACATAATTCTTTCCTATACCAGGTCCTCCATGAAAGCTCATAGTTAAAGCCTTATTTGACTTGTATCCTTCATTCCAGTGTGACCTCAAGGCATTAACAACTGTATCGTGAACCAGAGGCTGACCAAAAAGGTTTTCTTTCAAAGAGGCTTCGAGAACTGGAAAAATTATTGAATATAATTCATAGAAAAACTATGTTTGAATAATAATCGAATTTCATATCTTGTAAAGTATCTTCTTGCTACTATTCAAATCTACAAAATAGGCATATATTACTATTAAATGTAATCAAACTCACTTATATAATATCCATTATTTCTTTTTTTAAAAGTGCCTCTTTATGAATATACATTGAAAATTATCCACTTAAAAATAACTGTATATTTTGAAATTTTGTATTAACAGAGAAACTAATCCAATAATTATTTAACAGGTTAATTCATTTTCATGAAGTTATTTGCAATGGTAGGTACCTTTATAGTCATACTGTACATGAATGATGTGGATACTTTCTATTAAATTCAGTATTTGTGTATTTCTTTTACATTTAAATTTGAATTCAATCTACAGAATTTTTTAAATTATATTTCAAGGAACATCTACATTAAGTAAGACTTTTAAGAATATTTTATTTCAATTACCGTCAAATGCGGCGGGGATTTCATTTTTTGTGCAACAGGTTCCTCTGGAACAAATTGTTTTCTGGTATATATAGGATCCTATTCCTGCAATTATTTCGAAAAATCCAAAGCTGGCTCCTATACATGAATAAAAAATTATTAAAAATATCAAATGGTTGTTGAGGAGCATGTTTACAATTAGCCGATTAAATAACAGTTATCCCTATGTTTAGACGTAACAATTTGCAAATGTAACCACACAATCAAACCATTCAGTGGGGTGATTGATATATAAACGATAAGGGATTATTTGGTAATATTCGGAAAGGTTAATTTAGTTTAGTCAAATCACGTTTCATCTTATTATCTACATCTTCAACCTTTTACATCAATATTTATAAATTCGACATTTTTGACTCTCAAACAAATATAACCTCATTTTTCGGCAATCACAGAAACGTGTTCTGTGTCTGTCATTGAATAGGTTCGTTTAGTAGTTCTCCTTCGTTTAGTAGTTCTCCTCGTTCAGTAGTTCCTCAAATAGTAAAAATAGAATGTTTCACTCCTCTCGCTCCATGGCTATGTGCTTCATGCTACGTTCGCCCTTTCTCACTCTCTCTCAATCGGTCTCAATCGCTCTTTCCCTCTTCTTGGACAAAAACGTCACATCCGTTTCATCCGTAAAAATTTTACTCTGATGCACGCAAAGAAGATTCACTTCAAAACCTCCATTTCCATAACTCAGACAAATACACAATAATATTAATACAAGTCTATACTTTATTCATTCAATATAATTCCCTTATTCAACTCACATGATCTAAATAGGATCATATTTAATGAACCCTACAGCACCTACAACCACTTTAAATAATTCTCAATATTAGATACATATATTTTTCAACTTCAAATTCCAGAAGTAACTCATACCATAATGATTTTTTTGAAAATATTAAGTGGCTTACATAACACAACATCGAATCCTACAAAATAAGAATTAAAAACTCCAAATAAAAATTAAATCCAAATTTTTTTTCGAGTCGGGGTGTCTTGACGATTTATATACATATTTCACTGTTGGATTGTGAATGTAGAATTCTCGTCGCAGAATACATATAACCATCTCCCTTGGAAAGTTGTTTGATAATTTTTTAAATAATTGAAGAATTTTCCTTGTTCGCTTTATATAGATATGTAGATATATAAATTTGAATTATTCTTGCCTGTGTTGTATTGTTATTCATTTGTCTTTTTTAACAATATCAGGCAATTTATCTTTGATCATATTATACAGTTAATGTTTCGTCACAAATTGCTTGTCTTTCTCAAAAGCTTTGAGAGAGAAAAGTCACGAATTTAGTAACGAAGCGTTAACTGTTTAATAAAATCGGTTTTCAAATTCAATTGGCCTGTTATTGCTTAAAAGTGCGGCCAAGTGCGAGTCGGACTCGAGCTCCGAGGGTTCCGTACAAAAAAATTTTTATTATATGATGTAACAAAAAATTCACGATTTACGCAATTTTTCCTTTATTTGTGCTATGAGACGTTGCTTCATAATAAATTTCAAGATTCTGAGTTCACGGAAAGTACCCTGTAGGTTTTGATTCCCTTGCGAGTGTCGAAAAATTGCGGAAATTTGCAGCATAAACGGCTGTATCTTTTGATTGAGTTGGCTTAGAAGTTTGAAGTTTTTTCACAGCTCCAAGAAACATTAGACCTGAGTATTTGATATAAATTCCCCCACTCGTTCCTGAGAAAAAGGGTCCTGACAGACAGACGGACGGACAACAAAATGATCCTATTACCGTTTTCTCCTTTCGAGGTAAGGAACCCCCTAAAAAGATAAATAAATGAATATATTTATTTACAATATATATATAAATAAATATAAATATATATATATAAATAAATATATATATATATATATATATAAAAAAAAAAAATAAATATATATATATATATATATATATATATATATATATATATATATATATATATATATATATATATATATATATATATATATATATATATATATATATATATATATATACTGGGTTAGGCATTTGGTGTCACCTATTTCCAAAAATCTGTTATAAGAGCACAAAACATTTTATTGAAACAAAATTATGAAAAATGACAATATTAATATGTGCAATTTATGTTTGAAAAATAACATTCTTTAAATGACTTCCTTAATTATCTATACATTTTTGCAATCGGTATCTAAAATTTTGCATAACTCGTTCCAACAATTGTGCTCCAATATTTCTTCCAAATTACGTATTTTAAGTCCCTGGATGGTATTGGGACGCCTTTCATAAAGCTTTTCCTTTAGATATCCCCAGAGAAAAAATCAGGAGCCATCAAATCCGGGGAATTAGCTGGCCATGTAATGTCACCAAATTTTGATATCAAACGACCGGGGAACATTTCTTGCAACAAAATTCGATGCTGTATGTGCGGTAGCCCCATCTTGTTGGAACCAAATATAAGTTTGTCCTAGTTTTCGCAATTCGGACCGTAAAAATACCCGGAACATGTTAACGTAACGTTCGGAGTTTATTGTAACATTTCTGTTGTTCTCTTCTAAAAAATATGGCCCTATGATTCCAAAAATTGAAACACCATACGGTGACTTTTTCATCATGGAGGGATCGTTCATGAAGCTGTTGCGGATTTACGTTGGACCAATAACGATAACTTTGCTTATTCACATATCCGCTTAAATGAAAGTGCGCGTCGTCTGACATCATCAAGAAATTTAACTGGTTTTCATCATTTTCTAAAATTTGTAAAAATTGTCTACATAAAGCAACACGAAGTGGTTTGTCTGCTTCTTTTAACTTTTGAACAACTTGGATTTTGTATGGGTGGAAGTGCAAATCAGAATGCAGAATTCTTCGCAATGTCCTGTTGGAAATGTGCAATGCAAGTGACTGCCTTGATGCAGATCGATTCGGACTTCTTATCACAGCTTGTCTTACCCGTTCAATATTTTCGGGTGTTCTGACTGTACGTATTTTTTTAGCACGAAAATTTGATGCAACATTCCCTCTAACATCAAAATCTCTTACCCACCTCCCTATGGTTTGGCGTGTTGGAATTCTTCCGTGTCTTTCCACATTAAATTCGCGACGAAAATTTCTTTGCACTTGCACAACTGAATTACCTAATATGAATTGTTTTACGAAATAAATTCGTTGATTTATCGGAAATTCCTCCATGACAAATTAAATTGCAACTATTCACATATAGGAATGTGTCACTACAATTGTCGAAAACAAATTATTATTTCCACAACGCACTATGAAAAATAGATGAAACCAGATGCCTAACCTTGTATATATATATATATATATATATATATATATATATATATATATATATATATATATATATATATATATATATATATATATATATATATATATATATATATATATATATATATATATATATTTATATATATATATATATATATATATATATATATATATATATATATATATATATATATATATATATATATATATATATATATATATATATATATATATACTAGCTGACCCAGCAAACGTTGTTCTGCCATATAAATTATTTTTATCTATCTATCTTTCCATCTATTCATCGATCTGCCGATGTATTTCTATCTATCTATCTATCTATCTATCTATCTATCTAACTATCTATCTATCAATCTATCTGACCCGGCAAACGTTGTTTGAATTAAAAATATGGGTTGTTGTAAGAAGGGTAAAAATTTAGAGTTGTGTGTATTTTTAATTCAATATCATAAAAAAATAAAAATGAAAGATTTTGTACAAAAAATTTATGAAAATGTTTGGGGTGGACCACCCTAATCACTTAGGGGTATGAAAAATATATTTCGACCTATTCTCAGACCGACTATTGTTATTTTCGATTGCCATCTTGCAACCCTATTGCGGATATGTAGATGAAATTAAAAAAATGAAAATCGCGATAGAAAAATAGGGGTTGATAGTAGAAGAGTGAACAATTGAGAATAATATGAATTTTTTTATTTCAAGTTATGACAAAATAAAAATAAAAATTTTGCCAAAAAGTTGAAGTTTATAATTAACAAATAAAAAATAGGGGTTGATCGTAGGGGGATGAAAATTTAGGAAAGTATGTATTTTTGAATGCTGTATCATAAAAAAAATAGAACAGAAAATTTTGTCTGAAAAATAAAATAAAAAAATTAAGGGGTGGACTACCCTCAACATTTAGGGGAATGAAAAATAGATTCTGGTCGATTCTTAGACCTAACCGATATGCACACAAAATTTCATGAGAATCGGTCGAGCCATTTCGGAGGAGTTTAACAAAAAAAAATAGAGGTAGATCGTAGAGGGGTAAAAATTTAGGGTTGTATGTATTTTTGAATGCTGTATCATAAAAAAAATAGAACAGAAATTTTTGTCTGAAAAATAAAAAATTAAATTAACATTTAGGGGAATGAAAAATAGATGTTGGCCGATTCTCAGACCTACCCAATATGCACACAAAATTTCATGAAAATCGGTCGAGCCATTTCGGAGGAGTTTAACTTCTAAC
This sequence comes from Cynegetis impunctata, assembly GCA_030704885.1. NCBI lineage: Eukaryota > Metazoa > Arthropoda > Insecta > Coleoptera > Coccinellidae > Cynegetis > Cynegetis impunctata. The sequence goes on from JARQZK010002912.1 coordinate 697,038, forward strand.
ACCGTGACACGAGAATTTTATATATTACATATAAACCACTATTGGGAAATTTGAAACAGTTTCATCATTTCCTAAATAATAAGATATAAAGAATTATGAATCAGACTTCACCATAATGATTCAATTTATATTTCCTTTCTAACCAAAACGTTATCAGAAGCCCACAATTGACTTGTCTAGGAAGTTAAAAATAAATAGAGTACAATTTAGTTCATACATGTAGGTACTATGATTTTCTCAGCAAAATGGTCCTATATTTTTTATTTCCAAGTTACGTTATTTATTTTTTATGTGAATAGTCAGCAGTCAAAATATCGTTTAAGATGTGAGAGTATCTTAAATTGCGGGGCTTGTCTACAGCAGGCCGGTTGTGTTTGGTGCTTGAATCCAAAACGGGTAAGATTTTCGATCTTTTCAAAAGAATTTTTTTTTTTCGTTTATGTCCGACAGGTATATTATTTGACAAATAATGAAATTATGTCTAAGTCAGTTAAATACGAAATATCACCATAGGGCAGCGTTTCCCAAACTTTTTTGATCGCGACCCGGTACGAGGGTTTAACATTTTTTGCGACCCACCTTATGAAAAAAAAAACTCGGGAGCAGCAGAATCACTGAAATCGTATTTCTCTCGCGAAATTAATCGCGTCGAGATGCGATTCTAACAAATTGAATTATATTTTGAAAAATCACGCTTGAAAAGCAAACCGAATTGAGTAGAATAGTTATTTAATAAACTAGTTTATTAATGACAGCGATTAATGGTTGAGATATTTTAAAGCGCGAGCGGAGCGAGCGCGTTAATAGTTCGAGACCATTAATCGCTACATTAATAAACAAGATTTTTCCGTCAACCTCATCATGAATTGAGTATAAATTCTTGATTGAAATAAATTTTTATTTTGCATGACAGATACACTTGACACGATATAAATTTCTATGTTCATTTCGATATATTTATATTCATGCTCCCGATGCAACAATTTGAGAAATTCATAGATGGAATATTGGACATGTGACATTCTGAATAGTTAACATTACCTACAATATCCGATAAGGAATATGTGGAACTGGTGGAAGCTGAAGTGTTATTTACTTTCGAACGATTATTGCATAAAATTTTTTCCGCAGTTTCTACTTTATTTTGTATATATATATATATATATATATATATATATATATATATATATATATATATATATATATATATATATATATATATATATATATATATATATATATATATATATATATATATATATATATATATATTTTTATATATATATATATATATATATATATATATATATATATATATATATATATATATATATATATTTATATATATATATATATATATATATATATATATATATATATAAGCGGCTTGTATACAGCTAATCTTGCCATCTACCGCATCCCAATCTCCAAGAGACTCTATCTCTAACTCCGTCTTCTTCCAGCCCTCTTTTTAGCATAGCTTCTTTTATTCCCTTTTCCCAACTCTCTCTTGGTCTTCCTCTTTTTCTCCTATTTGTAGGCCTCCATTTCCAAATTCTTTGTGGTATTCTATCCTGGTCCATTCTCCTCATGTGTCCATACCACAGCAGTTGTTTCCTTTCAATTGTACTTATTAATGAAGTATCAACTTGCATTATTTCTCTTTTTCTTTCATGATCTAATAGTGTCTTTTTACAGCATCGTCTCCAATACATCATCTCTGTTGCTGATATTTTATTTTTCATCTTTTCATTCAATGTCCACACCTCACTTCCATAGGTAACGCAACTTTCAACAAATGAGTCAAACATCCTTCTTTTTGTTTTATTTGAGATATTGTCATTCCACAACATGGGGTGTAGTTGTCTGATTATAATTTTCCTTTTTTTAATTTTATTTTGTATATCTATATCGTCCTTACCGTCGGAGGTTATTGTAACCCCTAGATACTTATACTCATTTGTCTTCTTCATCACGTCATTGTCTATAATTAGGGCTTCTCCTTGTCCTCCGATTACCATATATTCTGTTTTCCCCATATTTATCTCCAAGCCCCATCTCGTATATTCCTCCTTTAGTTTTCTAAACATACAGTTGACGTCATCTCCGTCCTCTGCTAGTATAACCTGATCGTCAGCGAACTCCATACTATATATGTGTTGATTCTCGATAAGCACTCCCATTGTCGTACATTTTCTTCTCCAATCTCTTAGTACTCTATTTATATATACTTTAAATAGAGTTGGTGATATGCAGCACCCCTGTCGCAGTCCTTTATTTACGATGAATTCATCAGAGTAATTATTTCCAACTTTCACTCTGCTTATGTTGTCTTTGTACAATTGTTTGACAGCATTAATATAGTTTGTTTGTATCCCGCTGTCCTTCATTGCCTGCCATAGTGGCTTTACAGGGACACTGTCATAGGCCTTTTTTAAATCTACAAATATAATATGTAGTTCCCGTCCGTGTGCTATGCTTTTTTCAGCCAGTTGTTTTATGCTGAATATATTGTCAACACAAGATCTTCTAGGTCTGAAACCACTCTGTTCCTCCGAATCTTTTATCTGTTTTTCTATTCTTGATTTTAATATTCGTCCATACAGTCTGCACATAGAAGAGATAACACTAATTCCCCTATAGTTTTCGCATTTCATCTTACTGCCCTTCTTATGTATAGAATTTACATATGCGATTTTCCATTCCTCCGGGACTTCGCCTCCTTTTAGACAATCTGTAAACAACCTGGCCATTGCTTCTACTGTTACGATTGGGGAGTACTTAATAAGTTCTATGGGCATACCTCCAGGACCCGCAGCTTTGTTATTTTTCATATCTTTGACTGCGTCTATAACTTCCTCTATTGTTGCTTCCCTTACATCTTGGATGACCAGTGTAATCTACTTCCTTAAAGTTATTTCTGTCTTCATTTAATAGAGCTTGATAATACTTCTTCCAATTGTCTATTCCAATTGAATCTATAGTTTTTACTTCCTTTCTATTGGTTTTGAGTGTCCTTATAGTTTTCCATGCTTGTCTAGATTTTGCGCCTCCTATGAGTCTGTCCATCTCGTCACATTTCCTTTCCCAGGACTTGTTCATGGCTTTCTTTTTTTCTTTCTTAACTTCATAGTTGTATCTCATATAGGATTTTCTGTCTTCTGGATCTTGTGTAGCTAGCCATTTGTGATATGCTATTCTCTTTTCACTCACCACGTGCTCTAGATTGTCATTCCACCAAACGTCATTTTTTCTTTTGACTTCTTTATCTTTTTGTCCCAACGCTTCGTTCGCAGCTTCATGAATACATGTTTTTATGAACTTGTACTGTTCTTCTATTGTTCCAGTTTCTGAACTTCTCATTTTGTTTGCCAGTCTGATTTTATATAAGAACCTGGTCGATTCGTCGAAAAGACTGTCTTGGTTATATTTGGGCCACTGGGTCATTTCGTTAGGTCCATTCACATCTTTTTCTTTGTTGACTTGGTGTTTAAATGAAAAGAATAGCTTTGCTCTTATTAGATAGTGGTCAGATCCGTAGGAAGCTCCTCGCTGTACTTTCACATCTTGGACTTTGAGAGTGGGGGTTGGCTTAACAATTATGTAGTCTATAATAGACTGTTGTCTTTTTGTGGGTTGAAACCAGGTATATTTATGTATTTCCTTGTGATCGAAGAAGCCATTCATTATCTTCAGATCGTATTGGTGGCATACTTCTATTAACCGGACACTATTCTCGTTAATCACATCTTCACCATGTTGGCCTACTATCCTATCTCCTGTTTTCTTTCCTACTCGTCCATTAAAGTCGCCCATTAATACTACGTCTTTCCTACTTCCCACTGTATCTAGTATACTTGTCAAATTTTCAAAGAAACTATCTTTTATATCTTAACTTTATTTTGTATAGAGTTAAATTTTTCGATTTCAATTATGAATTCCTTTTCTCTGTGGAATAACAGTATAGACACAGAATAATTCAACTATTCCGTGCTGAATACTTCTGTGTTTGGTTGCCCATGACAATCATACATTAAAATAGGAGAAATTGCACATTAAAATGGGTCATTAATGATCAATTTCGTGTACGTTAAAGTAAGCTTTCATTTAGAGGTCGACGGAAAAATTATTTATTTTTCAAAACAAAAATCGCGAAGTGCATCGTGATTGAGGAAAAAACTTGAAACCAACGAAGAAACGTACCTCAACATCAACTTAATCCACATACCAAATTACAAACTCTTTCGTAAACAAAAATTCGCGAAGTGCTTAGCGTAGGTACTGATAGCGGAACAGATCGAGACGCAATTTGAACGGAATAGTCACCACGAAATGCAGCGCGGTTGAGAAAAAGAGTTGAATCCAAAAAATGATTTTAAGTCAAGATAAACTCAATGTACTTACCAAACTTCAACCCTCTAACTCAATCTGCAGAAGCTGTGGAATTTGGCAATAATATTTCTATTTATATAAGAGGCGCCGTCTTTGTGCAAAATGCGGAGAATATACGATTAGTGACGTAGCTCTGCTGCTCACGCGCTTTTTACCGTGGCGAAGCTAAAGGGGTTATAGTCTCACGACAAAAAGTTGGTAACTGGCCCGATTTTAAAAATTCCAACGGATATCGATAAAACACATATGATTTCATTAGGGATTTTGAATTACCAATTTTTGCCAACGAAGAATAAAAAAATATAGCGTTTTTACCCCGAGGCGAAGCTAAAGTCTCACTACAAAAAGTTGGGATCTGGTCCGATTTGAAAAATTCCAACGGATATCGATAAAATATATATGATTTCATCAGAGAAGTTTTGTTCCCAATTTTTTCCCATTGAAGAATAAAAAATTATAGCGTTTTTTAGATAGGCATTACGACATGCGCATGCGCCAAGGTCGATATGTACGAAGTCCTACAAAACATGCGTCGAAGTGCCCTGTGTGCCACGGTAACCAAGCGACGTTGATAGCTTCAGCTGATTCTGCGTCTGCTTCCCATCTTATCAATTTGATTCATAATTTGCAGCAAAATGAGCCGGAATAGGATATTCCAATTGGACAGTCAATCAATGAATCTTTTTGCTAAATTTTCACGGATTTTATTCGTAATATCGACTTGTTAATACATTTATTGCAATTTTCCTTCATTTCATTGTTATTTAATTTATATAATACATTCAAAAAATATTGACGACATGCACATGCGCCGAGGGGTTTTATCATTCCTAGTGCTACGCAGTAGGGTGTCCTTCATTTTTATTATTATTAATAAGAACTACATTAATTGGGGCTCATATAGCCGGCTCCATTGTTGAATTATTTCCTGATTTTCATTTACAAAATTGATATCCTTTTATTAATAATTCAGTGAGAATATTTAAATATGAAGTTTCATTTCTCGAACATTTTATATTTATTATAATTTTTCAGAATACTTCAGTTGTCCCTAAAAGCAACTCAACTCTGAGTAATTGTTATTTAGAAGGCTCTGTCGGCATAACATGCTTACCCCCCGATCTGAAGAAAAGTGAAACAAAGGGCGAGTTTCTTCAAAATCAGCCATTTAAAAGTGAAACTGGAAACTTTATACAAATGAAGCCTCAAAGATTTCGTTTGTACTTGAAAAAAGGTCAGAGTTACGATCTGAAATTTCAATACCGGCAAGCCGAGAATTATCCAGTGGACTTATATTACATCATCGATAATTCATATTCAATGAAAGTTCATAAAGATAAACTAGCAACACTTGGTACAACACTGACAGAAAAAATGAGAAAAATCACGAATGATTTTACAATTGGCTTTGGTAGTTTTGTTGACAAAGTGGTTTTACCTTTTCAAAGCACTGTACCAAGACGGTAAGTCTGAATTTCTTAATTATCAATTTATCCATCAACCTATTGGAAAAAATATACTTAAGGGGTTTAAAGATTTGCTTACGTAAAGTACAGTTAATTTTCTACAAAGTATTCTCTTTACTATCAATACTTTGTGTAATAGTGTCTGATGACAAAAGTAATACCTACTGCGTTGAAATTTTTTTTTACCCAATATATTGTGCACAAAATCATAATATTTAAAAACTCTTCTTCCTTTACTAGTTTTATGCATCATATTATCTACATAATATTGTTGTTTATCTCCAGCACTTTCCACCTGTTCTCGCAGTTAGCGGGTGTAATATGTCTGGTATGTTTGGAATTGTTTGCATTTTTTGGCAATTTTTTCGAACATCCTTTTAATATTTTTTATTTTGAGTAACCTCTTTCTATTTTTTATACTACACCACACCAAGCAATTTCTAATCAATTTTTGTTTATATAACCTCAACCCACTCAACCAAACTGACAGTTGACACTGGCACTGGGTTCTAGTCATTGTTCTAGTTCTAAATTCGTTCACGGTTCAAAAATAATGAGGAACCAGTTAAAAATTGAGCATGCGTATTAAACCAAACTCGAATTATTCTGAATCCTTATCGAGAAAACGGCTAATTTAATTATATTACAGAATAAAACATCCGTGTGGAGATAGTGTATCATGTATTCCACCGTATTCATTCAAAAACCACATGCCTCTATCAACAAAGTTCGAAGAATTTGCAAGGCAGGTACGAAAGGCCACCTCATCCGCCAGTTTAGATCATCCAGAAGGTGGTTTCGATGCCATAATGCAAGCAGTTGTTTGCAAAGAAGAAATAGGTTGGAGGCCTCAAGCTAGGCATTTGATGTTGTTTTCCACTGACGCAGATTTCCATATAGCAGGTAAAGAACTAACTTTGATGCATGTGTTTCTCACCGTTAGATAACCCGTGGACACAATATTATTAAAGGTCGGACTAATTCAAAAACTGTTTAAAAAAAATCACCCTTCAAATCAAAACACTACTTTGAATTTCAGAAGTCTACAATTTCCTGAATTTCACAATAAAACAGTGGCATGTTTTACAGTTCTCATAATTCTCTCATGATATCATCCCACTTTTTTGAGTCTAATCTCAGGAAATTATTCTTTATTTAAATAGTTGATGGAATCCGTCGTTACTACGTGATAATTTAACATGATGAACAAAACTAAATTTGAATTAACTACGTTTATTATCACAAAATATTTTGAAAAATATATAACACTGCGATTGCAATTTCGGTCACTAGACCATCATCGGGCAGATTGAGTTAAGAACTGAATACAGAATAATTATAGATTTGCGCTTACGGGTGGGAAAGGATTATTGCAGGTAGCTAAATAGACAAGAGGAACATATTTCAAGAAGGGCTAATCGAGTGAATTTCCCAAATTGGTACAATACAATGTTCTTAGAAAAGTCGTTATTGTTTGAATACACTAAATATAGGAGAATATATCAAGTCAATCTGGTCGTTCAGCAAGATATCTTTTGCATTATGATTGAGTTTAAAAATTTCTAATGATTCTAAGTAAGTAAGTTTGGTTCATTTCGGTAATTTGTGCATGATTTGAAAATTATCTATTTGTGGAAATGGGTGGTGGTTATCACGGCAATGATTTGAAAACGTTGAATCCGTTTTATTTTTCAATAAAGATTGTTGGTGTTCTTTAAATCTTGTCTTGAACGATCGACCAGTCTGCCTTAAGTCCGCTTATTGCAGACATTTTCATGTCACATATAGAGAACATAATATTCAATTCTACAAAAGCATCGCATATAAGTTTTTGGCATAGATACATTGATGATGTAATTGCTTGTTTTAAGGGCACCGCGAGACAATTAGATCAGTTTTTGAATTATATTAATATCTAGCATTCACCCAAATATAAAGTTCAAAATTGAAAAAGAATTAGATCGACAAATAAACTTCTTGGATTTAACTATCTTTCATAATAATAATACTTTGAGTTTCGATATATATAGAAAACCAACTTTCACGGATATATGTATTCCGTCGGATTCAAATCATCCTCTTTCCCATAAACATTCAGCTTTCAATTCAATGATCCACAGAGCGTTTTCAATTCCATTATCCGTAACAAATTTAGCGAAAGAAATTTCGACTATAAAACTAATTGCGTCAAATAATGGTTTTCATACAATTTTGATAGATAAAATGATAAACAAGAAACGTAATCAACTAGCGTACAACAGCATATATCCCCAATTAAAAGTAGAAAAATCGGAAAAATTCACATCTTTAACATATTTTGGTCCTCTAACAGAAAAAGTTGCTAATGTCATACCTAAATGTAATATTAAAATTGCTTTCAAACCTAAGACAAAACTCTCAGGATTTTTATTCAATGCCAAAGATATCACTTCAAAATTTGAAAGTTCAGGAGTTTATAAGTTGATTTGTCCTGTATGTAAAGGAGTATATATAGGTCAGACTGGTCGATCGTTCAAGACAAGATTTAAAGAACACCAACAATCTTTTTTGAAAAATAAAACGGATTCAACGTTTTCAAATCATTGCCGTGAAAACCATCACCCATTTCCACAAATAGATAATTTTCAAATCATGCACAAATTACCAAAAGGAACCAAACTTACTTACTTAGAATCATTAGAAATTTTTAAACTCAATCATAATGCAAAAGATATCTTGCTGAACGACCAGATTGACTTGATATATTCTCCTATATTTAGTGTATTCAAACAATAACGACTTTTCTAAGAACATTGTATTGTACCAATTTGTGAAATTCACTCGATTAGCCCTTCTTGAAATATGTTCCTCTTGTCTATTTAGGTACCTGCAATAATCCTTTCCCACCCGTAAGCGCAAATCTATAATTATTCTGTATTCAGTTCTTAACTCAATCTGCCCGATGATGGTCTAGTGACCGAAATTGCAATCGCAGTGTTATATTTTTCAAAACATTTTGTGATAATAAACGTAGTAAATTCAAATTCAGTTTTGTTCATCATATTCTTTATTTAAGGTTAAGTGGGGTAAGTGTGTTTTCGTGGTAAGTGTGTAAGCGCCAAATAATTCTTATTCCGATAACATATTGGTGTGGCCATCTATAAAACATTATCTAAAGGTTCATAATAGGCCATTGTAAGCTACAGCCGAAGTTAAGATAATTGCTATATTGGCGGGAAAAGCTAATGTTTCATAACCTCTCACCATACACAGTGCATGTAGTTGGTAGACGTTTACTCATCGTGTGACATCATAGTTCCAAGTGAGTTTTTTGAAGTTTTTTTACTACAAATATGGTAATAAACAGTTCAATTTTGACCTACAGTCGTTATTTTTATTTTAGATTAAGCGTTTATTATTATTTATTACTAGTACACACTTGTCCCACTAAAATTCTACTCTGTGAAAGTGTGTATTAATTCAGCTGGACAAGTGTGTTCTAATAGTGAACATGTGAAAAGTTCACTATTTGAAGAGCTGCTTCTGGAAATGGTGAAACAACACAGAAGAAAAGAAACCTAGAAGAAAAATCGCGGGTGGAGCTGAAATTATAACTGCTCCAGAGGTAATTAAACATTTACAGAAAAAACCAATTAAGAAGACAGTGAAAAAAAGTGAAGTCTCTAACGTAGTCAGTGAATCAGAAACATCATCAGATGAAGTTTGTGAAGACCAGAGTGACGATGATATTGACGAAGAATTTAGAGATCAGGAAGAATTGATCACATTTATGGATGAACTAAACAAAGAAAATTCAGATGTAGATGTTAGTGATTGGATATTGGTAGTATTCATGTTACTGTCAACAAAAAAAGAAGACGAAGAGGTAAAATTAAAATTTTTAAGAAACGTTCATTCGTTAGATCCAACTGCTACAAATTCTTTCATCTGGGCTGATCCTGAGGAATGTGCTTTCATTGGAGCTCAAAATATTATTATGGTTCTTCCAAAGCCAGTTGTTAGTAAAAAGGGTCTGCATCGATTTGGACTTTCTTTTACAGATTATAATGTTCATTAGTAATATAACTCGATTTATTCAAGTATTTTACTTTACCTTTAGGATATATTCATGTTTTTTCTTCACTTTTAGTTATTCAGTTAATGTCCATTTCTTGTTAAAAAGTTTGTAACTTGAAGAGTTTGTAAGATAAAATTTTTTTTTTTGCACCAGTCGAAAGATAAAATATCGCAGTTTTACACACTTACCCCAGACTTCTACATTTATTGATATGTGCATTGCATTTGGCTTGCATACACACTTTCCCCGTTTCACAGGAGAAGTGTGTACTATGGGCATAGAAATATATATATATATATATATATATATATATATATATATATATATATATATATATATATATATATATATATATATATATATATATATATATAATATAGAAATAAATGCGAAAATGGGTCTATATCAAAGTTTTATTAGGAGGACTTGTAGGCAATACCCATAACTATGTTATGCCAAAATTTGAGATCTGCAACTCGAGTGCTTTGTTTAAAAATATGGTGTATATACGAACTTTCCAAATATTGCTACACACTTACCCCACCTTACCTTAATTATAATTTTCAGGTGATGGAAAACTAGGTGGCATTGTTCAAACGAACGATGCCAAATGTCACATGATAAATAATTCTTACGACGGTCTGTTTAATGATTATCCATCAGTTTCTCAACTCAATTATGTTGCTAAAGAAAACAACATTAATTTGATTTTTGCGGTGCCAGAAAAAAGTTCTGCAGCACAAAGTTATAAATTACTATCAGAAGAAATCGAGAATTCCAAAGCTGATTCTTTAGACAATAACTCTGAGAATGTTATTCAACTGGTCGTCGACAATTACAAGGTGAGTAATATAAATTGCAATTAACACTCGAAATACTTTGCTAATGAAAGATAGATTTAATACGTGTCTGTACACGACAGTGTCCCTAGGCGTGGGCATAATCTGTTTTCGTATATGCATATTTAGTCTAGTCAACAATTGCTTTTTTGTTCAACTTTTTTCAGTAGACTCAGAAAAATATGAGAGAGATGTCATTCGATTCGGAATAGCATGTAGATGTTTTTTGAAAAAAATGAAATCCCGCTGTCGAAAATTGTTAAAGTTATAAACAATTTACTGAAAGACAAAAGAGTGGTCTAAAAAAAGATTCAAAAAGAGAATTAATTTTCCTAAAAGAAAGTCCTAACTTCCGGAACTGTTGGACCAATATTTATAATTTTTCCAGAGGTGTGAAAATACGACCGAAAACGGGTAATCTTGCGCAAGTCACTCCATCCAAGTCATTATTTTACCATATTAAATATGAAAATTAAGAAAGACAGGTGAATAAGCAATAATGCGGTGGCAAAAAAATTGTATCGAGATTTTTCAATTAATTATGCATTAGTGAAGTAGTAATTTTTAGCTACTTTAATATTTACAATGCAAATGTCTTTTTTTTGGAGCTATTTTTGAAAGGCTTCACAATTTATCGCTATGAAAAAAATTTTATTTTTCAGTTTTTTATTAAAAATTTACTTAGTTTTAGAATTCAAAAAAATCTATTCAATTCTCCTATAAACAATGCTTCTATTCATAACAATTTTTTGAGCAGTAGGACATAGAGTGCTGTGGAAATGAAACTGAAGTTATGAAAATTTGTGTTGAAATAGAGATTTTGAAGCTTAATATTTAAAAAAATTAAATTAAGATTGATTGAAAAATGCGTATTCTACAGGGATTGTTCCACTTTAAATGGGTCACACTGTAACATATATATATATATATATATATATATATATATATATATATATATATATATATATATATATATATATATATATATATATATTTCCAGGTTAAAGAATTTATTATATGTGTTTAAAGGTTATATTGCAGCATGCAATGTATTCTGATTGTATACTATGAGCACATTAAATTACACACAGTTGTTTGATGTGATATTAAATGCAATAGAAAAAATATTTTTCAGAAAATTCTCTCTTCCGCCACTATTCAAAAAAACGCCACCGAAAATATTCGGGTGCAAATCAAACCACATTGTAAATATCCAAGAGGAGAAGGTTGCGATAAAGTTAAATTAGGTGAGGTAGTGAATTTTACGGCAACATTCGAACTTCTGAAATGTGAGGATAATATGGTGGATCCTATTATAATTTCATTGAAACCTGAGGCCCTTAATGAATCTTTAATTATTGAAGTGTATCCATTGTGTAAATGCGACTGTGAATCGCCACAAAACCGCAAGAAGAATTCTCCAGAATGTTCAGAAGGTATTTTATTCACTCTCCTCCTAACTTGCTCATTTTTGAATTAATTCACTGTATCACACTCAATCACTAAAACTTGCTCTTTTATTGAAAATTTTACTCTCTCATTCACTAAAACTCTCTCATATACAGACATCTTCACTGTACCAATTTCTCACTCAATCACTGAAACTCGCTCATTCATTTACTCCACCACTCTCTCAATTAATCGCTCAAGCACTAAAACGCGATCATTTAATTACTACTCCACTCTCAATCACTCACTCATTCACTAAAACACTTGTTCGGATTCAATGTGTTTAATTTTAGGCCATGGAGATTTGGTGTGCGGTATTTGTAGCTGCCATAAAGATCGCCATGGAAGAAAATGTGAGTGTGACAACAAATATGATGTAACATCCAATTCTAGTATTTGTAAGGAAACTCCTGAGTCAAAAGAATGCTCGGGTTTGGGGACTTGCATATGTGGAATGTGTCATTGTAATCGAAATATCAACACTGGCAAAGAGTATAGGTAAAGTAGAATGAAGAAAACATTAAAATATAATTATGCACATTTTCCAATATTTGTGGCCTGAAATTTATATTATTCTATTCAATAGAGTTTTACTTCTCTACATTTGTAAGTTTTTAACCCAACAACATAAACATTCCTCTTGGTATATTAAAAATTCTATATAGCAAAAATATATGAATCATAGGAAAGAAAATAAATTTTAGAGAAAAAAGCAATTCTAAGTACATCATTTCATTTTTGTGCCTAATCTTTCAGTCAGTCTGATAAACTCATAAGTACAACAGACTTATTGAGTGTTATTGCTTTATTCATATAATTGAAAATTAGCTCAAATGTCTTTAAGTTCTTAAGTTTCTTCATTCTAGCGGTCCATATTGTGAGTGCGATGACGACTCCTGTGAGAGAGAAAACGGAATACTCTGTGGAGGAAGGGGAACTTGTGACTGCGGAAAATGTATCTGTAACGCTGGATGGAAAGGAAGCAGCTGCAGCTGCTTAGAAGAAACCAAAACTTGCATCCGGGACGGGCATACTGCAGTTTGTTCTGGAAATGGAACCTGTTCTTGCGGTAAATGTGAATGCGAAAATCATTTTACCGGTACTTACTGCGAAGTTTGTCCAACTTGTCCGGGACGGTAAGTGACTTTTGAAAATATACGTATGTTGATGTGTTTCATCTTAGTCGCAAAGTAGACTGTTACTTTGTGATGTTGGTAGTCACTCAACTATCGTTAGATAACATAGGAGATTGTTTTCATAACGGAAGTAATTCCATGCACGCGCACGCACGCCAAATGTACCTACACAGGGTTGCCAATCAAAATAAATCATGTTTTACCCACCTTCACAGCTGAACACGCCCGATTTTAACCGCTTGCCGTTTTAACACGTTCGCTGCCGGCTTGAATCGGACAACCGACTCCCAGGTGCCAACCTACGTTTATGCGCATTTCAATGTTTCATAGCAAATAACTTCAAAATTTATTATTAGTTTAACCATTGCGGAAAATCATTGCGTTTATCGGATATGCCTACAGCACCTAAAAACACCCGTTGAATGTGACCTCTCACTGACAACTGCATAGCAACACAATATAAGCGTGACTCCTATAGGAGTCGACGGCAGCGAAAGTGTTAAAGCGAGCTAAACTTGAAAACATGTAATCGTCAGTTCTAAAATGATAAAAATAAGTAAACAAAATATGTTTACGGTATAATTTGTTACATAAAAAAAACACAACTTAAAATAATTCTGAACACACACACACAAACAAAATATCATATTCAGGAATATCAGCAAGCTAATGTGAAATTATAATGGAAAACAGTGATCTAATCTGGTATTCTCCAGAAGTTCGTCTTCAACTTTTTAGTGTTTGGATCAAATGAAAGAAGACCTCCTTTTTCACCAGTGCCCTGTTTTGTCATAATTATGGAAAAAATATAGGCTCTTGCACCGTATATTATTAAACTAAGTTTAATGATAAACCGAGTTTAATTTGACATTTTCGCTTGCAATAAAATATAAACGGCGTCGAAGCCGTCTTAAACCCAGCATAAACCAAGTTTAGTTAAAGGAAGTTTTATTATAAAACGGTGCAAGAGCCTGATACTGTCGTGTCAGGTCGAGGTCCAAGCTTGTTTCTAGATTCCGTTTTTTTTTGACTGACAGTGATGAATGACAATGACATGACATTTATGAATGACAAGTGACAGGCACGAAGTCACAGAAGAGATGAGGCAGTAAGTTACTATCCATCAACTACATGAATTTTGATTTCCGTGGTACGGGCACATAAAGCAATTAGAGCATAGAGTTTAATACGTTCGTTCCGATCCGAGGATCGCATCACATCACAGATTATTAATCAAACGCATCAAAAATAGAAAAACCCTGATTTTTATACAAAAAATACCAGATATGTTGGTAACCCTGAATGAAATGTACACTACTCTTCGGCACAAAAACACACATATCACGTGCACACTACACACAAATGCGCACACGGATTACGCATGCCTACACGCTCATCACACATCACAAGCACAAACCCACACGCGTGTAAGTTACGCACACCACATGTCCACTACAGTAATATCTAGTACATTACAGCACAGCACACTCTTGATAATAGTTTCGTTACCTGAAACGTTTTGATAATTTTTCATTATTTTATATATTATAGGCGAAACATTGGAACAAATAATTTGAATGTTAAGAGTACTTTTCAATAGAAAAAATAAGAATTATAGATTGCTCTTTCCTAGTTAACCGAATTGAACATAGGTCAAATTATTTAAAGTATTCAAAAAGAAAATGAATTTTGGTCTAAATTTGTTTTATTTGCAGATGTCCGGATATAAAAGATTGCGTCGAATGTACAATTTTCGAAAGTGGAATCTACAACAGGGAAGAGTGCAAATTGAAATGCGTTGAATTTAACATAAAAGCTGTAGAAGGTGACATTGTAGACCACGAGAACGAAAATGAAAAGATATGCCGTGCGACAGTCAATAAATGTGAAATAATCTACAAGTATGAATACAACAATTTGGATAATCTGATCATCACTGTCCGTAAAGAACAGAATTGCGAACCTAACCTCTTGAGTAAGATTTGACTTATTTACTTGAAATAAAATATTTGCGATTGTTTAGTGAATAGACCAGATTTTTGTATGTACTGGATTTTGGCAAATTAGTTTTTGTTGAGAAACAATTATTTATCATTTCATGAAATTTTGGATTATGTTCGTCTAAACAAATTTTACCTCTATATAATATTAGTATAGATATGTCTACTATTTAATTTTGTAGTATAATGTTTTATCCTGAACATTATGTTTTTTTTTCAGTTTGGGTGCTTGGCGTTATCGGGTCTGTTATACTTATTGGACTTCTTACGTTAATAATATGGAAAATTGTCACAACATTTCATGATAAAAGAGAATTCCAGAAATTTCATAATGAGCAGAAACAGTCAAAGTGGAATAGAAATGAAAATCCCCTCTATAAAAATGCTACAACTACCTTCGAGAATCCTTACTATCCTCATTAAGTCATATACATTTTAAAATTTCGATGTATCAGAATATTTAAATAAAATAGTGCTATTTAATAAAGTAATGTAGGTCTCTTATTGAATAAACTGACGAACCAATTTACTTTTATTGATAAAAAGTATTTTTTTTCAAATATGTTGAGTAAATCTTTTACGTTTAGCGCCATCTTTTGGTAATCATAAGAACTAGCGCATGGCGCCATCTTCTGATTATCGTTGGTACTCTGGAAAGTTTTATTTTGGAGCCATCTTTTGGTATTCACATAAACAACCAAAAGTTCCAAAGTCCCCTAATTTGCTAGGAAAATATGACTAAAAACAAAATTGGCACAGTTCAGTTATACATTATATAATAAAACTTGACATTTCACACAGTCTTGAGTTTTATTAAATCTAAAATAAATGAAACAAATTTCTCCAAGCCAAAGAAGCAAGCTTTATTAATTGATAAAATCTCAGAAAACTGAACATATAAAAGAAATTCTTAACCTAATTCCATGCATCGATATTATATTTACGATAACATTTCAATAAATATAAATTTATTTCTTTATTTTTTGTAACTTACATCTAATAAATATAACTTTGAAATATAAATAGATTAATCAAACTAAAGCTGCAACTTTCCTTAATTCTGAAACAGGGTTCGCGTGAATTCTATGTAATCTAAAGCGCCAGCTATGGGTCGTTCGGTTTTCGGTTCCACATACGGTTTCATTCGTGCAACACAGTAGTCTGCCATTTCTTTGGTGAGGTTCTGTGAAAACAAAAAGAGGAATAATTTCATTCTTACGTAAAATGAAGAATTTCTTTGAATTCCAAACAATATATCTTTGTTGTAATGTCTTTTCACATTAATGTCTAACTTTTCCATATGTCTGAAATAAAGCAATAATGAAGACGATATTTTTAAATGAGAAAAAAAAAATGAAAGAATAGTAATCAAATTGTAATAAATACATTTTTGAAAATAATCATATTATTAATTATTACAAAAATATGAACTAATTATTTTATTTATTTTTTATTTATTTACCTAAACATACAGTAAATCAAAAATAATCTCATATATAAAATATTAAACTCAAAATTATAATTCATGATTTAGGTAAGTTTACTCCAAATCGGCGTATTGCTGTTCCAGGAGTTCAATCGCTCTTAGAAGTTAATATTCAATTCAAGTCTGCTGAACAAAAAAATGTTTTTATTGACTTCACAAACTTAGGAAATGAACTGCTATTCTGTATTTCTAGAGGTAATCTATTAAATGTTTCAGAGCATTTCCTTATTGGATTCCTTTTGCCTATTTCAGTCCTTGCTTGTTGTAAGTGGAGATTATGTTTTATTCTGGTTCCGTATTGATGAATTTCACTATTTCTTGTTAACCTGATGTTGAATTTATATCCTTCATATTCTTTTTTATAAATTACTTTACATTGTTCTATTTCTTATAGTGTTTTTATTGGTTCTATATTTAGTGTTTTGTATACCTCTGCAGTAGGTCCTATAATCAATGTGAAATAAGAGTTTAACAAATTTATTTTGTAGCCTCTGGAATTTTGATAGCAGATTTCCAGAACATGTCCCCCAGATGCATATCAGGTATCTTATGTTCGAAGCAAAGAAAGCATTGTATAACTTATATTTAGAATTGATATCCAAATACTGTTGACATTTATATATCATACCTATCATCGGAATAATTTTACTGCTCAAATATTGGTAATGTGCTTGCCAGTTCAACTTGTTGTCCAAAATGATTCCTAAATATTTAGCTTGATCTGTTTTAGTTAAAATACTGCTTCCTAATCTGAGTTGAATGATATCTTCGTTCTTATTTTTCTGTTTGAATAACATATATTTTGTTTTGTTGGTATTGAGTTTCAATTTGTTTTCTGTTAACCATGAGTTGTATTTTAGCAGATCATTATTTATCTCCTCTTCCATGCACTGTAAGTTTTCTCCAGTATATACTAGAATAGTATCATCAGCGAACATGAAATAGTTAGCTCTCAGCTCCGCCTTCTTCAAACTCAAAACATACAAAATATACAGTAATGGACCCAGAACAGATCCTTGTGGGACTCCATATGTAATGTTGCGTTCAGTACTTTTCTCACCATCAAGTATAACAGTTTGTTTTCTATTACTTAAATATGATTTCAGCAAACGAAACATATTCCCTCGAATTCCTAGGCTATGCAGTTTGACTAAAAGTTTTTGATGCTCAATTACATCGAAGGCCTTTTTTAAATCTATTGAAATTACTATTATATATTTATCCTGATCCAAGTTAAGTGAGAGGACATGAACAAGATCCATAACTGCATTCTGGGTACCACTATTTTCCAAGAAACCATATTGTCGTGCATCTCTTAAATTAAAAATTTTTATATATCCTAGAAGTCTCTTTTTTAGCAATTTCTCTATGATCTTTGCGAAAACAGATAAGATGGAAATAGGTCTATAATTCTCCAAAACTGTAAGAGATCCAGACTTGTGCAAGGGTATTATTTTCGATATTTTCAAGCTATCTGGAAATATGGCAGTTTCAAACATGTTATTTATGATATTACATATGATGGGAAGAAGTTCTTCAACTATATCTACAATGTCTGTAAGTTTTACTCCATCTATGCCTGCTGAGGAATCCTTTTTTATTTCTGCAAGGATTTTTCGAAGTTCTCTTTCATTTGTAGGGGCGAGATATATAGTTTCTTCGTTGTAGACCTCTTCAATTGATTATGAACTTGATTAGTACATTCAATCTTAATAATGATAGATTTGTGGTAGCTAAAGTAGAACCACATATGTTTGCGATTAAATTGTATGTATCTGGAGAAAACTGCATCCATAGTGGTATTGTATCTTGTTCTAGATTTTGCTAGATCATAGTTAATGCTCAAATCAAATTAATCCAAAAGAAATTTTAACAATTATCTTTCGAAATCCTTACGATACAAAAATTACAGTATTTCTTAAATAATTGCTATGTTTTATATAATGCAACTAAATAATTATTCTTTTGACATTTTGATTTATATTTGATTTCAATATTTATATAATAGTAGTACCTACTATTATATGATCTATTCGTGTTTATTTATTTGGACATTTGGAAAGGGGAGATCCATTAATTACGTGAGAGAGTTGTGTTGATTTTTCGACCCCCCTCCCCCTTGGTGAGATATCGTGAAATTTTCTCGACCCCGTCCCCCTCACGCCGCATCTCACGTGACATTTTTTTAAAAATACGTATTTGTTATGCAACTGAGTTAATCTGTGACCGATTTCATTAGATTAATTTAAAAAACAATTTTCTTATAATTTTTTCTATTTAAGATTAGTTAGGACTTCACATCGTACCGAATATTAAAAAGAAATATTCACTCCAAGAAGAATGTATTTACTGTTGATAAATATTTATTAATAGATAACGAAAAATACTTGTTCATATTTATTAAATGAATAAATTGATTCCATACAAATGAATTTATTTATAGTTAATAAACACTGCATAATTAAACCGCGATGAATATTTTTTTACTTAATTTAACCCAGTTTGCTCGCAATTTTATACTGTTTCATGCGGCAATAGTATATTGTATAATTAGTGGGAAAAGCATAATATTCCCAAACGACTGTGATAATTACCAGACGAGGAGCGTAGCGACGAGTCTGGTAACACAGGCGTTTGGGAATATGCTTTTCCCACGAATTATACATACTATTTTTTCTCCGATCGTTGATTTACATTTAAAAAATTAATTAAAAAATATTTCATCCAAGATGTAATCAAGTAAGTTTAAATAGGTTTCTCTATGTTCATATTGAAATATAGAAGTGGTAACCATGGAAATTACTCTGTTATGACAAAAGTAAAATAATTTTTTGCACGACCGGTCATAAAATGCTGTTTTTTTGCCCTACGAATAGAGCGTAAAGAAGGCTTTTTTTGCCCTAGGGCTGAAAAACTTTTTTTTGCCCTAGGGCGAAAAAAACTTTTTTTGCCCGGTATTGAAATTTTGTAGAACAGAGAAGCATATAACTAATATTTTATTAAATAAACATTACAATACTTCTGGTGGAGTGCACAAAAACTCTTCATCACTATAACTTATTTGTTCTTCCATTTAAAAATCAAATATAATACAATAATAATTTAATTGGACGCTTCAGTTGGATTTATTTAGACGCTAGTTATAGAATATGATGCGCGTTTCCAAGGATACCTTATAATTATTTTAAACAACAGCTTAGATGATTTTAAGAATATCTCTATGAACATTATTGTTATCAAAATCATCGTAAAATATACTTCTTAATTTATTACTTTTAAGGTCGTGCAAAAAATGTTGTATGCATCACGGGCGTAAATGCGTGTTTTGCCCTCAGTCGCTTGTTTTCCTCGACCTGCGGTCTCGGAAAACAACTTGCGCCATCGGGCAAAAAACGCTTTATTTACGCCCTTGATACATAAATAACTATTAAAGCCGGTTTTGTTTGATTCGTTGTATTTTATAAGGAATTAAAAAAGAATTAGTAAACATGAACACTGATAGTGACTATTTGTTGTCTTGCACGACTCCTGAACTAGTAGAAGCCGCGAACGGGGCTTCACTTAATTTACTTCCGGCGAAATCCAGAGAGAAGTATGAACTTGCGTACCAACGCTTCATGAATTTTTGTAGAAAAAACAACAGTGTATCCTTTTCTGAGAATGTACTGATGGCGTATGTTGCTGAATTGGCTAAAACAATGAAATCTTCGACGTTGTGGGCACATTATTCCATGCTTCGATCAACTTTGTCTGTTAAAAATAATATTAATATTGCCCAGTACCAAAAACTCAGAGCAGTTTTAAAACGTCAAGCTACAGGATACAAAAAATGTAAATATTAACAACAATTATAAAAATTAAAACCATACTTTGTTTCATTTTAATGTAATAATCCATTTGTTACATTACCGCACGCTACAGCAGTGCGGTAAGAATATTACCGCACTGTTATTTTCTAATTGCTTAGCAACTGACCACTATTCTGGAATGTTGAGCTTTTCGCATAGAAAACAGGTCAAAATAGTGTCACTTTTCCCACGATCGGAGAAAAATATTACGTGACCACCTCCTCCCACACGTGAGATTGAGTGAGATTTCTCACAACCCCCTCTTCCCCCTAAACACCTCACGTAATTAATGCATGTCCCCTAACGGTGGTGCGTGATACTTTGACGGAACCCCTAACGAAAAAAAAATCCTAGCTACGGCCTCCAGGTTTTCAAACGATTTTCAAAGTTAAAATAGTATTCCATCTTCCCATATGTGAAAGATGAATAAACGTTGAATTTTAGGGGAAATACTTACGGCGTACAGTTCTTCCTTCGTCACGTAGGGCCTGTCGCCGGCCGTTATCGCCCGGAACGCCTTCTCGATCTCCTCGGAGCTCTGCACGTTCTCCGTCTCCTTGCTGATCATGAACGCCATGTACTCCTGCAACGACACGTGCCCATCTCTGTTCGGGTCGACTACGTCCAATATGGCGTCGAATTCGGGGTCGGCCTGACCCTCCTCGACCATCGGCAGGTCGTAGCCGAGCGCGCGCAGGCAACTTTTGAACTCTTGATGGTTCAGCTTGCCGGACTTGTCCTTGTCGAAGTGCTTGAACATCATGGAGAATTCCTTAAGGGCGTCTTCGCTAACGCCTGCAAAACAACGACAGCGTTCAAATAATCAGATAATGTCGAATTTTAGTAATGGAATATTCATGTAAATTCACATATTAACTGAGTTCATTGGACAGGAAGTATTGCAACAGTGATTGCCGAAATTCACAGGTCATTGCAATAGTTCGTAGTCTAATTGTTATTGTTCCATGTATTCCTCTATATTATATACATTTAAGTGCTGACTCGGCTGAGACGAACTTACGTTCGACATTGTCGTGGATCTGATAGTCAGTCCTAATAGATTCCTAAAAGAGTCATGAAACAGTGATAAGTATGAACATCCAAATAAAGAAGGTTTAAGAGTAAGACCTTTGTTTAATTGAAAGGACCTACGACCATCCTCACAGAATTAATTACAACCGACAGATTTACTATGAAATATTGAATAGTTAAACTAACATACTTGATGTATATATTTATTCTTATGATTATGGAGGGTAGAGGTAAGGAGGACTCTCTCTGTGAATGCAAAAGTGTCAGTCAAATGGCAAAATAGCAACTGGGTAAATTTTTCAACTCAGCGCACTTGACTCCTTTCTACACCGCTATGTTCATTTCATGTTCTCTTTTGCTATTCTAGCGCTACTCTGGATGGTTTTGGAACTGTTATTTACTTCATACAGATGGACATTTTTGCAACTGTTCCCCCATATGAGAGAGAGCTCTTCCCCTCTTCTCTATTTTTAGTTGTTGTCCGAGATAATGTTTCTCCATATTTTCACGTATGTTATGTAATCTTTGTTTCACTGCTAAATAAATTCAGAAATTGATAAAAGTCGAACAATTGAGAAATTTAGGGATTGAAATATGTATCACTGTGTCTATTCAAGTTAGAGTCTAAAATTCCCTGAGAATTCGATGATATTTCAGGTGATTTTATTATTTTTCCAGGTGTATCGCGATACGATTTTTCTCTCGTGGACCACTCCTGTCATAGGTTTTTATTCTGTCAATATCTTAGACACAGTAGTTTAATACATCTTTTCATCAAGAGAGTTTCTGAAAGAACTTGCGTTATGTGCAAATCCTGTGAGACAATTTGCCTTCACATAAGAATTTATCAGTATTTATTATCATTTCTGGAAATTACTAGACGTTTTCTTTTCTTTTGCAATTTGATACTGGTTTTCATGTACAGAAAGCAAATTTCGAAAAAAACTGATAACACTTGAAAAAATTCCCTGAGCGAACCAAAAATCCCTGAGATTTCCAGGACTTCCAGGTTTTTCAAGGATATCGACACCCTGTAAGTGGAATGAGGATCATATATCCGATTTTTTTCTATTACTGGTTTTTTATTTGCAGAACGCAACACTTGAGAAAATTCCCTGAGTGAATCCAAAAATTCACAGAGAATTCCAGGACATTTTCGGAGAAAAAAATTCCCTTGAGATTTCCAGGACTTCCAGGTTTTTCGAAGATGTAGAAATCCTGTGTATGGTCAAGAAAATATAACAATTACTATATACCATGAAATAATATTTGGGTAGAAAATTATACATATTTGTATATAATATGTAATAAAATCAGATTAAGCAAAGGAAAAACAAGCGAAATTGAAAAAATCATTCAATGTCAAACAGCAATTACGATTATCCAATACAAACCTTTTCAGACACATTATATCTGCCACAAAAACTTTCTTGAATAAATCAAATATTTTTCATATAGAAATTTTTTCTGAAGTGCAAATATATCTTGTATAGTTCTGGTTACAATAAACATTATTATCATTAAATATTCATTAATATTAATTCGTCAGATAATAACCAACTCACCAGACTGATTTCGTGCTTGAATCTGTTGTTCTAAATTGTGCTGCATCCTCATACCCAGCTGATCTAACTGATCCCACTGCTGCGCTAATCCAACAGTCGAATGTTCCGTGTAACGATTGTCTAATATCAAATGTTCTTCCAATATTGCGCCCAAGTCCTCAATCTTCTTCAGATCAGAACGTCTCGCCCTAACCTCCGCCGCTTTTCTCTTTGTGGCTTCCAGCTGCTGTTCTAAAGAGCCAGAACCTTCCATCATCGACGTTCTAAAATTAAAAAGAAAATGTATCTAACGAATTTCATCAGCACTTACACTGAAAATTCAAAAATGATCGTGTGTTAGAATCATGCACACCATACATAGGCTTTTGTTTGGAAAAATTGGAGAAAATTTTGATGTTGCCCATAAGTGATAAATCTGGACTAATTTCGAAATACGACAATAGTTATTATAGTCCAAGATCCCATAGCAGTCAGACGTAACTTATTTTCTCAGCAATAATATGTATGGGTTGAAGTACTGTCCCTATGTACTTTCAGTGTATGTATACCTGCTACCTTCTGCCAACGGCCAATTTCCAGGTATCAGGTGCTAAATATGGCAAAAAACTCAACTCACTTCTCTTAAATTCTCAGTCCTGATTTTTATATATGATACTTAGGGAACTATTTGAATACCTTCTGCAAGCAGCCAGTCCGATCGTATGGGCCAAACATCCCGCCAGACACAAATAAAGTGTCCCTATGAGTATGACAGTATGAGCGAAATGTCATGATTTGCTCATTCAAGCGCGATAGTGATTATCTATGCGCGTCGACTTCCCTTCTATACTTACTGTCATGAAATTTCGCTCATACTGTTATACTCATAGGGACACTTTATTTGTGCCTGGCGGGATGTTTGGGCTCTTTCGCTTTCTACAATGCAATTATCGCTGTAATTTTCGATAATTGCATTCCATATACAAGGGATTTTTGACAGGAGAGAAATATTCGTTTTAATTTCGTTTGTCATTGAGATAGATTTACGTCAAGTATTGGCCTCCATATTCAATTATAAATTGATACACGCCCCTGCCCTTCATTCCCCAACATCAGCTACATGTAGCTACAAAAACTGGAACAGATATGAGGTCTCCAATATCCCTTTACTTATGCCAAAGAAGACTTGGTTTCAAATCGCATATCTACTTGACACCTTCACTTCACAATATACTTCCAAAGAACACTAAGGAAACTAATAGAGCAAGATCCCAGAGTCGCCAGACGTTACTTATTTTCTCAGCAATAATATTTTTGGGATGAAGTAGTGCTCGTATGTACTTTCAGTGTATGGATACCTGCTACCTTGTGCCGACGGCCAATTTCCAGGTATCAGGTGGTAAAGATGGAAAAAAATCAACTCACTTTTCTTATTTTCTCAGTCTTGATTTTTATATATGATGCTCAGGGAACTATTTCAATTTCTTATGCAAGCAGCCATACCGATCGTATGTGCCAAACATCCCACCCGACACAAATAAAGTGTCCCTATGAGTATGACAGTATGAGCGAAATGTCATGATTTGCTCATTCAAGCGCGATAGTGATTATCTATGCGCGTCGACTTCCCTTCTATACTTACTGTCATGAAATTTCGCTCATACTGTTATACTCATAGGGACACTTTATTTGTGCCTGGCGGGATGTTTGGCCCATACGATCGGTCTGGCTGCTTGCATAAGGTATTGAAATAGTTCCCTAAGTATCATATATAAAAATCAAGACTGAGAAAACAAGAAAAGTGAGTTGATTTTTTTCCCATCTTCAGCACCTGATACCTGGAAATTTAGCGTCGTCAAAAGGTAGCAGGAATCCATACACTGAAAGTACATAAGAACATACATAGAAGTACACTACTTCATCCCATACATATTATTGCTGAGACAATAAGTAACGTCTGGCGGCTCTGGGATATTGGACTATAAGGCAAAACCAACGTTCAATAAGAAAATAAAAAAATGGATTCGAAGGAAGCCAGAATGATGCATCTGGTGTATGTTCACAAATAGAAACAATTTCATAACTTTTGCGGGAAACAAATTGTTTGTTTTTGATATAAAATACTATAGTAATTATTTGAAACATTTAAGTAAACATTATTATTATTATTATTATTCTCACAGGAACACCGCACCGAGATAGACGCACTCGCCGGCACGTTCCAAACCCTCGAGCAGTTCGGCCAACAGCTGCTCAGCTCCAATCACTACGCTAGCCTCGAGATCCAGGAGAAGCTCGAGCAGCTGAACAGGGCGCGCGAGGAGCTCGAACAGGCTTGGATCGAGCGCAGGGTGCAGCTCGACCAGAACCTAGACGCGAAGTATCATATATAAAAATCAAGACTGAGAAAATAAGAAAAGTGAGTTGAGTTTTTTCCATCTTTAGCACCTGATACCTGGAAATTTAGCGTCGGCACAAGGTAGCAGGCATCCATACACTGAAAGTACATACGAACACTACTTCACCTCACAAATATTATTGCTGAGAAAATAAGTAACGTCTGGCGGCTCTGGGATCTTGCTCTATTAATACCAAAACTCGCACCAGATCTACAATTTCTTCAAAACTGAACCGTAGACAGAATTAATTAGTTGTCGATTTGAAATATTCAATAAAACTAGTGGTTCCAGTTCCAAATTGAAGTCATTGATGTCCTTAGGATCACTCATATATTCAACATCAATATCATTCAAGATAAATGTGTACTCCACCTCTCTGCATCTCCATCAAGAATAGAACTAAGCTCAAATAATGTCTAATTCATTAAAAACAGAAGAAACTCCTCAGTTTCAGGTTGCTCATTCGGTGCTGCTCCATCATTTGCAAGTAACCTGTATTTTCCATTTTCAGCTTCATTTCGCGTTCTTATAATATCAAAGCTAGCTCGAAGCATTTCCTACACTCATTTACATAGGGCGAAACTACAAATCAGTTTGATGGCTGTTAATGTAGAGTACTTTAAAAAGGATTTTATATAATACAGTTAACATTCAAAAAAACAAAGCAACTCTAGTTAGTTTGTTAAAGTCCACATCGTATAATTCGATCTATATTGGTTAAAAAAAAAAACATCAACAAAACACGCTATTTACCCATCCCATCCTAAAATGCGATATCTGAAAACAAAAAATGGTCGAGACCATTTCAATAGGTATTTTTTAATCTGAGATAACGAGTTAATCGTAAAGTCGAAATAATAGCAGTGGGAGAGATAAAATTATGAACCTCATAATTTAATTGATTAAGACTTTATATATATATATATATATATATATATATATATATATATATATATATATATATATATATATATATATATATATATATATATATATATATATATATATATATATATATATATATATATATATATATATATATATACAGTGCTTTCATGATGAAAGGAACAAATTCATTAAAAAATTAGGTTTCTAATTCATGTTAAAATCCTCGGACAGGTCGATTAGTATTTTTATTTGGGCATTTTTCGCAATAAAAATTTTGTATACAGGGTGTCTCATTCAATAGCTATGGTTTTGTCATTAGTTTTTTTAAAGGTAATACCCTGTATATTATTTCACTTTACAATTCTACGATAAATTCTTATCACTTTTTGTGAACATACCATATGCCTCAACTCGATGGATTGCCAGAAACGGAGATAGTGGGTAATGAGAGGTACGATATGAAAACACACAAATGTAATTACTAATTTAATTTTTACATATGTTCAATCTGTTGTCCGTTTACTTCGAGACATTTTTGAAGTCGATTCAATGTTTCCCGTTGCACATTTTCAATTACTTCTGGACTGATAAGTCTTATTTCCTGCCTGATTCTCTCTTTTAGATCATCAATATTATTTGGTCTATTCAAATAAACTTTAGACTTCAAATAACCCCATAAGAAAAAATCCAATGGGGTTATGTCCGGTGATCTTGGCGGCCACTCAATCGGACCTCTCCGTCCTATCCATCTGTTGGGAAAAGTTGCATCAAGAAATTGTCGAACAGCGATTGAATAGTGAGGAGGTGCCCCATCTTGTTGAAACCATATCTCGTTATTAGGTATGTCAGGATCTTGTGGGTTAGGAAACAAAAAAACAGCTAAAGCCGGAATGAGTTCGAACTGGAGAAAGTTCAAGCAGTCCTCTCCGTTTAGTGTTCCTTCAAAAAAATAGGGACCAACTATACGATTTCGAACAATCGCTGCCCATGTATTAATTTTTTGAGGCCGCTGTGTGTGGCATTCTTGCATCCAATGAGGATTCTCGGTCGCCCAATACCTACAGTTTTGTCTGTTGACGTGGCCATTTAAAGTAAAGGTGGCTTCATCAGAAAAAATTATGTTTGTAATGAAATTTAGATGTTGATTATGAATTTCAAGAATCTGCTCACAAAACTGTACTCTGCGGTCAAAATCGTCTTCTAATAATTCATGTACCAGCTTAATTTTATAGGGATGATACTTATTTACCTTAAGTATTTTATGCACGGACCCTACTGATAAATTGAAATTATTGGAAATTGTAGTAATGGATGTATGAGGGTTATCTTGGGTTTCTAGTAGAACGTTCAGCACTGTTTCTTCAGATACTCTCGGTGGTCTTCCTTTAGGTAAATCTCTAACGTGGCCGTATCTCCTGAATTTTGATTCAATTTTGCTGACTGTCGATCTAGTAATTGGCGGACGATCAGTATGATTTTCATTGATGAGATTGCAGACTTCTACTTGTGTACGCACTCTATCTCCAAAACCAATCATCAGAAGTACTTCAATACGTTCTCTCTCAAGTAATTGCTTTGTCTTAAACAATGAAGTAGTGTAGTGCCTGGAGCGTTAAAAACGTGAAAACTGCGGACTATACAGCACCAGTGAATGAATTCAGATGGTACATGTGAAATTTCATTCTTCAGATTTAATGACAATGTTTACCTAAATTTTTTTTTGTACTTTTAATCCACATTTTAAATCTCCAGGTGCTCCACTATCTCCGTTATAATCTGGGAATCCATCAAGTTGAGGCATATGGTATGTTCACAAAAAGTGATAAGAATTTATCGTAGAATTGTAAAGTGAAATAATAAACAGGGTATTACCTTTAAAAAAACTAATGACAAAGCCATAGCTCTTGAATGAGACACCCTGTATACAAAATTTTTATTGCGAAAATTGCCCAAATAAAAATACTAATCGACCTGTCCGAGGATTTTAACATGAAATAGAAACCTAATTTTTTAATGAATTTGTTCCTTTCATCATGAAAGCACTGTATATATATATATATATATATATATATATATATATATATATATATATATATATATATATATATATATGTCACCGGAAGATAACGAGATTCGCAAGTTTATAAATTTCCTAGGGAATTTATAAACTTTCGTAGGATTCTAAACGAGAGGTAAATTTTATTATTTTACGCCAACATTTTCGCAAACTTATCAATTTGCGACGTCTAGTGGTAAGTTTATAAACTAACGGATATCCATTCGTAAGATTCTAAACAGTTCGACCAATAACAGAAGAGCTTTTAAATTTACGCTTCTTTAAAATACGGCAAATAACACACTGCTCTCTGATTGGTCGATGTTGACAGTGGCAAAGCTTGTGTCCATAGACTTAGGTACAATCAGACTTGCCAAACTATAAATTTATCAGTTTCGATTACCTACCTAACAGTATTTTTACTTTAAAACTAGGTAGGTACCTATAATACAGGTTGACTTTTTTACATAATATGTTAATGACCCCTACTTCACTCTATCAAAATAAAACAACAGAAATATTGTTCTACAATATTGAAGAGGTTTACTAAAAAAGAAAAAACAATCATAAAACATTTAAATGACATTTTAAATTTTTTCCTCTATACATTCCGATTTCTTACTATTTTGGTCATGGCCACTATAAAACTTTCGTATCTCTGTGGTCAATTTCACTTCGTCAACAAATTTTTCAGCATTTACCGCACTATCTTCACCATTTTGGCTATCCGCAGCTTCTAGGTCGTTCATTATGGATATAGTTTAGTAACCTTAGCAAAATAAATCTATTTTCACAGTTCCAACACAGTAACAATATTAAAAACTTTACAAAAACAAACGAACAACCGGTTTGTTTATGTTCCGAGGAGGCGGTGGAGTGGAAGGAAAAGGAACACGTGACTTATTCAACCAATCAGAGCGCACATGGCGTTTGGTCGTTGCTTACTTATTATTTTACGCGTGAGTTCGGTAAGTTTATCAATTTGCGAAAATGTGGGCGTAAAATAATACAATTTATCTCTCGTTTAGAATCCTACGAAGGTTCATAAATTTCCTAGGAAGTTTATAAACTTGCGGTTCTTGTTATTTTCCGGTGACATATATATATATACATACATGATGTCCCAGATAAAACTTTCACTTACAATATTACTTGTTTTGTAGTTGACACTTCTTTGTAGATCTAGAAACTTTGAAATTTCAAATGACACTATAGGTCACGTGATATATGACAAGCCCTTTGGAGCCTTTTGAAAAAAACACAATTTCCTTTGAAATTCTGATTCTTACGTATAAAAATCGAAATTTGATCACAATAAATTCTCAAACTGCGCGCACCCAGTTGTTCATGTCGAATCTAGAACTTATCTACGGAAAATGTCCTTACAGCTGCAAAAAAAATCTCTGGAGTCAACTTCCGACATCCTCTTCCACAATACGTTGTCCTAAACCTTCTTAAACCTTTTCAATAGTTAAATTTTGTTTTCACGAATTCAGCGTCAATGTAAAAATAGGTTCTATACGATGTATCACAGCTCTCTAGTACCATTCGATACCAAGATCTACGAACGTCAACCGTCTGTGGTCCAGATGGTTGGGAAATTGTGTAGGGCGCAGACGGCACCGGGTTCGAATCCCAGATAAGATATGGGTGTTGTGATTGTCTATAATTGCAATTTCGTATACTATAATCTGCTGGGTAATGTACTAGCTTACGAACCCATGAGGGTAGATGATGGAACACAGGTGAATCGTCGCCTGTGTCCCATCATCCCCTTAAAAAAAAAGATCTACGAAGGGATGGCAAACTACAAAAAAACTAAGTAATAATATAAATCGACGTTTCCCTCAAATTAAAAATCTACATGTTTTGGAATTTTTCAATATGAACGAAACATTCAGTTGGAAATTTTTATCTGGGACATACTGTATATTCATACAGGATGTTCGACATCGAATCGAACTCACCTCGTCTCCGTAAGCCACTGGTGGAAAGCGTTCGCGTGCTTAGCGAACTCCTTTCTCAGCTTGTCGTTCTCCTCTTGACGCTGCGCCTCCTTGTTCAGCTCGACGTCCCTCTCGGCGATGATCTTCTGCAGGTTCCTCCACGTCTCCTCGAGCGCCTCCATGTTGAACCACGTGTACGGGTTCGGGCCGACGTTGAAGCTCTTGATCTGCTGATCGAGCGCCGCCAGCGCCTCGAAGTCGGCCTCGGCCGTCGACAGCGACGCCTGGAACTGGGCATGCGCCTCGCGCAGCGCCCGTATCTCTTCGATCGAGTTGCAGCGCACCGGATCGGTCAGGTCCTCTTCGGCGTTCTCGAACCACGAATTGAAGGCGGACGCGCGCTTCGCGAACGTGAGGAACAGCTCCTCGATCTGTCGGAATTGCTCCTGCATGCGGAGCAGCTGTTGCTTCCTTTTGTCCGAGTCGGAGAGAAGCTTCTGCCATCTATGAAAGTAAAGTAAATTAATTTAATTGAAATACAAGGCGACGTCGACAAGTATTGATTGAACATCCAGCTTAGTATTTGAGATATTATTTTTCACTAAAATAAAAAAAAAACGCTGGCTAGGTGAGATGAGACGTGATTCAAGAATTGAGCTGGGCTAGCACCACCGCGAAGTGCAGCGCATGTACAAAAATACATTAAACCTAGACATTTAAACGGCGGCGGTATGGAAAAAAAATTCAAACACCCAAAGAATCATTCCTAAACATCAACTTTATACACGTCAGGAATTTCAATCCTCTTAACTCAATTTGTAGAAGCTGTAGAGGAGGTGCGTAAACCCTCAAAAAACAAGAAATCTTCACATAAAAAAGGCAACGATTAGAGAAAAAAGTTAATACCGCCAAAAAGCACTTTCCTATTCCATGTAAACGAATTTAAAACCTCTAACTTGCAGGGGGTTTGAGGGTGCAAATTCCTTCAAAAACAATTTTACGAAAAAAATTAATAACTCGAAAACTGTTCATTTTAGGTATAAATAATGTCATGACAATTTTATTATAAATTACATAAGAAATTCGAAAATCAAAAAATATACAGGGTATTCCATTTTAAATAACAAAGTTGATATCACTTCCGGCAAAACCGGAAGTGCAACTTTCCTCAAAATAATTTTGAAAAATATACTTAGTCAGACCATATTTGCTCTGAAAATTTCATATCGATACCTTCAATGACAAAAAAGTTATGGACCGAATAAATATATATATATATATATATATATATATATATTTATATATATATATATATATATATATATATATATATATTTATATATATATATATATATATATATCTCATAAATATGAGGGTGCAGTTAACAACTGAATATATCTCACCTATCTATAACATCTTGGTGTCTTTGGATAATCGCCGGAGTTTGATCATGATTAGCAGCTACAAGCTGATCTTTGAGCGAAGTGATGTTCTGTATGCCCTCATTTTCGAAAGCCGTCAAACCTGAAAATAAACATAAAATATATTTACCCACCTAGGACGTGGATAATTCGAATAACATATATCATCTTGAGCATATCATCTTGAGCATATTCCCTATCGATCTGTAAGAAATTTCATCGCGTCAATACCTGCATCGAAAGTATCCTGTTTGGTCAATAAAGTCTGCACCGAGCTCAGATCCCTGCCGAACTCCTCGTTTCGTACGTGCGTCTCCTTGTCCGCGATCCAGCTCTCGACCACGTCCGCCTTCCACATGAACTGTAGATAAGCGGAGTTGTCCACCAGCTTGGCCTTGCGCCGCGCCGCCAGCGACGCCAGATGGTCGAGCTTCGACTGCAGCGTCTGGATGCGCTGATTGATGCTGTCCGTGTGATGGTTGCCCTGCTCGACGAGTCGCTTACCGCCGTCGCTGATGTCCTTGCAACGCTCGCGATGCGCCTGGAAGTCCGTCTCGAAGGCGTCGTGTTTCTTGAGAAGACCTGCAAAAGGGATAATTGTAGTTGATTAGCCTCCGGCTGGATCAGTGGTTCTCAACCTTTTTTTCGACGCGTACCCCTTGAAAATACATTTTCACTAATTGTACCCCCTAGGATAGAATCCTTAAAAGCCCTACTAGCATAAGAAAAATTAATTTAAAAAGGTCTCATTTGGTGTGAGAATGAAATGCACATAAATAACTTTAAAATCTTCAGTATTAAATTGTTTTAGAACGCACACTTTTCAAGAATACATAACATATTCATAGGTCACTTGTTCGTTAATATCTTTCAATTTTTTTCATAATCAAAACAAGTTTTTTTCTGTATCTTATACGAGCTCTGCTTTTCTTCACTCAGCTTCATGACATCTGGTTCAAACGATGGTAAGTACCTACAATCTTAAGTCCGAGGCAGCATATAGTTTGTTTCTGTACTTGTTTTTATGAATGCGTACGAGGAAATCAGGCGAAATAGACATCTATTTACTTTTTAGATTGAAACATTAACAGAGTTTTGCAACAGAAAGAAATGTCTTTGCGAGAAAATCTAATAGTACGACAAATAAACTTTTACCTGCCCTCGGTAACAATCTAGAATACGCATTAACTAGTTGCGAATTTATCTTTTACCCACCTTGTACTGCGGCCATAGTATCCCCGTAATCCTCGACGCCCAACAGCTGTTGCTTCTCGCTGATCCACGCCTCCTCCTCCTCGACCTTGGCCAGGAACTGCTGGTATAGCAGCGACTCGTCTAATTTCTGCCCCCTGGTGGCGGCCATCTGTTTAAGCTCCGCCCACGCCTGGTTAAGCGCCTTCAGACGCTGCTCTATTTCAGGCACGCCCAGATTGGACACGTCCATGAGTTTTTCGCCGGCCTCTTGGACCGCTTGAATGGCCGGTTCGTGGGAGCCGAGCTCGGCCTCTAGTCGTTTGTGCTTCTTCTTCAGGTTCTGTACGCCGGTGAGGTCTCTGCCGTAATCGTCCGAGCCGACGAGGAGTTTTTTCTCTCTGAAATATTCGTTAGCGTATTTGAGAATATCGTTGCGAGCGTTGATGCAATTCTGGAGAGAGCGGAATTTTATTTTTAGAACGAAGTTCCACATCGTACGTTAAACTAAACACTTGGCGAATTGAAGATAGGGCGTTCCTAAGCATGCGCATAAGGTGTATTCGTGTATGCGTCTTATAGTTACTTTATTAATAAATAATGAATTGTGATTCAGTAGAAGTTGAGGATAGCGTTCAACAGTTCATTAAAAATTTCTATTCACCGCTGATTGGTTGTTTAACTCCTTGCCGCGATTAGATGTTACATTCTTGGAGAATCGTGCGAGCCTCTCTCAATATTTCTTTTGCAAGGAATAACAGAGAAAAAGAAACATGTGACTCACTTTATCCACGATTCTTCGTCCGCAATGTCTCGGAAGAATTGATGCAACGTGTTGGCCTCGTTGAGACGAGCTTGCCGATGTGCGGCCAAATTCTTGATTCTTTCGTACCGTTCGTTGATCGATTGACGTTTTTCCTGAATTGAAACAGCGTCGAATTGCCCACTCTCGATCAGAGAGTCCGCCTGATCGTTCATGTCTGAAAGGAAGAAGATCGAGAAATAAGACATTAAAATTTTCTAGGATGTCAAAAATACACTTTTATTAGGCTCTTGCACCGTATATTATTAAACGAAGTTTAATGGTTAACCGAGTTTAATTTGACATTTTCGCTTGCACCAAAATATAAACGGCGTTTAAGACGCCCTGTTATAATTCCTTGGTGCAACGACCAGAAAAATAAACGTAGTTTAAAAATTAAACCAAGTTTAGTTAAACGACGTTTTATAATAAAACGGTGCAAGAGCCTGTATGTGTTTTTTTTCGTCTCACCTTTGATCCTATCCTCGTGCGCCTGAATATCCGCCTCCACTAGCTGATGCTTCTTCATCAGGTTCTGCACGGAGGCCAGATCCTTGCCCGCGTCTTCGCTCGTCAACAAACTCTCGACTTCGCCCAGCCAGAAGTCCAGATCTTTGACGGCCGCTATGTAAGTGCGCTGCTTGTTCGCCTCCTTCAATTTCACCGACTTCTCGGTGGTCTTCTGCGTGAGGTATTCCCATTGGTCGGCTATGCTCTCGAGCCTCCTCTGGACCGCCTCTTCCGAGCCTGCGCACTGTTTCTTCTCGATCAGGTTGTTGCCGTTTGCCAGTACGGATTGGATGCGATCGGCATTGGCGGCTAATTCGGCTTCGAACGCCTTAGAAAAAAAAATGGTACGTCAGATATTATTCGACATGTCAATATCAAGTATTATAGAGCAAGATTCCAGAGCCGCCAGACGTTACTTATTTTCTCAGCAATAATATTTGTGGGATGAAGTAGTGCTCGTATGTACTTTCAGTGTATGGATACCTGCTACCTTGTGCCGACGGCCGATTTCCAGGTATCAGGTGCTAAAGATGGAAACAACTCAACTCACTTTTCTTATTTTCTCAGTCTTGATTTTTATATATGATACTCAGGAAACTATTTCAATACCTTATGCAAGCAGCCAGGCCGATCGAATGGGCCAAACATCCCGCCAGACACAATTAAAGTGTTCCTATGAGTATGACAGTATGAGCGAAATGTCATGTAAGTATAGAAGGGATATCGACGCGCATAGATAATCACTATCGCGCTTAAATGGGCAAATTATGACATTTCGCTCATACTGTCATACTCATAGGGACACACTTTATTTGTGTCTGGCGGGATGTTTGGCCCATACGATCAGTCTGGCTGCTTGCATAAGGTATTGAAATAGTTCCCTACGTATCATTTTAATTTTAAGCACCTGATACCTGGAAATTGGCCGTCGGCACAAGGTAGCAGGTATCCACACACAGGAAGTACAATTGCGAGCATAAAATTTTGGCCACTTTTAGACATTTAATTAATGTAAGATGTGAATCTGGCTTAAGGATATTGTAACCTTACTTTAAACTTTTGTCATATTTATTGTCACTTTGACAGTAATCTGGATTGTAATTTCAGTCTTTCAAAAGTCAATTTGACAGAAATTAAATTATAATTTCAAATTGTAAACGTCATAATGACAATAAAGCATGCCATACGCCTCATTTTTTGTGATTGACAGAAATTTGGGTGGCCAAAATTTTATGCCCACAACCGTACATAACAACACTACTTGATCCTACACAAATTATTGCTGAGAAAATAAGTAACGTCTGGCAGCTCTGGAATCTTGGACTATTAAGTCAGTCTGTCTACTCAAGTCGGGACCTAACATTTCCTGAGATATTCCAGGATATTCCAGGTGGTTTTATTATGTTTCCAGGTGTATAGCGATACGATTTTCCTCTCGTGGACCACTGCTGTCATAGGTTTTTTCAGTCAATGCCTAAAGAGGGGTTTACACCGGTCGATTTTCGCCGTGCGGCTAGTCGCTTCTCAAATCACCTCACCAAGCCGCATCGCTAGCCCATTTACACAGGCGAC
The DNA here is from genome assembly GCA_030704885.1 of Cynegetis impunctata. Lineage (NCBI taxonomy): Eukaryota > Metazoa > Arthropoda > Insecta > Coleoptera > Coccinellidae > Cynegetis > Cynegetis impunctata. The sequence goes on from JARQZK010002912.1 coordinate 733,073, forward strand.
TAAAATCGCAAGCGGCTCGGTCATTACTTCGAAAATGTTGAGCAGAATAGGTGTTCTTGCCGGAATTGAAATAGTTAGTTATTCAATTATTCAGAATTGTTTGAAACACAAAAAAAAAAGAAAAAAAAGGAAAGAAGAAAACGTAAATTTTGGGTACGTGGATGGATTTCTCGACGTAAAGTATTGGGTGCTTCGCATACATTACTGATGGAATGGAGTTTAGAAGATCCTGATTATTTTAAAAAACGATCAGATCAGTTTGATACATTACTACATAAGGAACACTCCTTCACGCGTCCGGCGATCGTCTGCAACTGATCGTTTACACGGTCGATTTTTGTCACCAGGCGCATGCGGCCTGTCGCCGCGCGACCAAAGTCGGATGCTACCCAACTTTGGGGCTTGCGGCTTTAGTCACTTGCGGCCTAGCCGAATTGCCATTTAGATGGTCGATTTTCGACGCGCGGCAAAAATCGTGCGGCTTCAGTCACCCGTGTAAACCCCACATTAGACACACAAGTTGAATACATTAACATGAGAGTTTCTGAAAGAACTTGTCATGTGCAAAAGCTGTCAGACAATTTGTCTTTACATAAGAATTTATATAATTGACGATTGTTTTTCTTTTGAATGTAATACTTGTTTTACATTTGCAGAAAGCAAATTCGGAAAAACTGATAACTCTTGAAAAATTCCTTGAGTTAACCCAAAATTCCCCGAAAATTCCAGGAGAAAAAAAAATCCCAGAGATTTCCAGGACTGCCGGGTTTTTCAAGGATATAGACACCCTGTAAGTGGAGTGAGGATCATATATCCGATCAATGTTCTCAATATATAATAATGCCCTCACCTGATGTTTCTGGTGTTTCGACTGAATATTAGCCGGATCTTTGTAGCTCTCCTCGGTAGCCAATTGCAATTTTTCGGCGATCCAGTTTTCAATCTCGTCGGCATCCCGCGAGAATTGTTGCAGAGTTTGGCTTTCGCCCAATTTCGAACGCTTCTCGATAAGCGCCTCTTTCAGATGGCGCCACCTGTCCAATACTTGTTTGCGCTTGTCGTCGATAGGTTCCGAGGCGTAATGCTCGTTTCCGATCAACTGATCCGCGAGCGTTTGTAAGGCGGCAATCTTTTCCTCCTATAAAAGAGAAGAGGAAAATGTTTAGAAATCAGAATAACAAACTGTACCGTTAAAATTACTGAACGGTGACCTCGATCGAGATACTCACGTGGGCGTTGATGGCCTTGTCGAAGTCTTCGTGCTTCTTGATGAGCGCCTCCACGTTATCGCCGGAGGAATCGACGACGTCGGAGGCGAGGAACGTCTCCCTGTCTGACATCCAGTTCTCCGCCTGTTCGCAGTCCCTGTAGAAGAGGTTCGCGTCTAGGTTCTGGTCTAGCTGCACCCTGCGCTCGATCCAAGCCTGTTCGAGCTCCTCGCGCGACCTGTTCAGCTGCTCGAGCTTCTCCTGGATCTCGGGGCTAGCGTAGTGATTGGAGCTGAGCAGCTGTTGGCCGAACTGCTCGAGGGTTTGGAACGTGCCAGCGCGTGCGTCTATCTCGGTGCGGTGTTCCTGTGAAAATAATAATAATAATAATAATGTTTACTTAAATGTTTCAAATAATTACTATAGTATTTTATATCAAAAACAAACAATTTGTTTCCCGCAAAAGTTATGAAATTGTTTCTATTTGTGAACATACACCAGATGCATCATGTTGGCTTCCTTCGAATCCATTTTTTTATTTTCTTATTGAACGTTGGTTTTGCCTTATAGTCCAATATCCCAGAGCCGCTAGACGTTACTTATTGTCTCAGCAATAATATGTATGGGATGAAGTAGTGTACTTCTATGTATGTTATGTACTTTCAGTGTATGGATTCCTGCTACCTTTTGCCGACGGCCAATTTCCAGGTATCAGGTGCTGAAGATGGAAAAAAACTCAACTCACTTTTCTTCTTTTCTCAGTATTGATTTTTATATATGATACTTAGGGAACTATTTCAATACCTTATGCAAGCAGCCAGACCGATCGTATGGGCCAAACATCCCGCCAGTCACAAATAAAGTGTCCCTATGAGTATGACAGTATGAGCGAAATGTCATGACAGTAAGTATAGAAGGGAAGTCGACGCGCATAGATAATCACTATCGCGCTTGAATGAGCAAATCATGACATTTCGCTCATACTGTCATACTCATAGGGACACTTTATTTGTGTCTGGTGGGATGTTTGGCCCATACGATCGGTCTGGCTGCTTGCATAAGAAATTGAAATAGTTCCCTGAGCATCATATATAAAAATCAAGACTGAGAAAATAAGAAAAGTGATACCTGTAAATTGGCCGTCGGCACAAGGTAGCAGGTATCCATACACTGAAAGTACATACGAGCACTACTTCATCCCAAAAATATTATTGCTGAGAAAATAAGTAACGTCTGGCGACTCTGGGATCTTGCTCTATTAGTTTCCTTAGTGTTCTTTGGAAGTATATTGTGAAGTGAAGGTGTCAAGTAGATATGCGATTTGAAACAAAGTCTTCTTTGGCATAAGTAAAGGGATATCTGGAGACCTCATATCTGTTCCAGTTTTTGTAGCTACATGTAGCTGATGTTGGGGAATGAAGGGCAGGGGCGTGTATCAATTTATAATTGAATATGGAGGTCAATACTTGACGTAAATCTATCTCAATGACAAACGAAATTAAAACGAATATTTCCCTCCTGTCAAAAATACCTTGTATATGGAATGCAATTATCGAAAATTACAGCGATAATTGCATTGTAGAAAGCGAAAGAGCCCTGCGATAATTGCATTGTAGACCGTTAATTGCATAATTGCATAGTTCATATTACGGTTATTGATGACAAGACGAGAATTTATGAATTACTAACGTCAGTTTGACAAGTTGAAAGTTTATTCGGGAAATATTCCCCAAAATTACACTCGTGCATCAAAATAACCGGATAATTTCGCATTCCAGCGTGTTGTCCTTGAAAAACTGCATTCGGTCATTTTCATATTTTGGAGAAAGAGCTTTCTCCAAAAATGAAAATGAACTCATGCAGTTTTTTGACAACACGCTGTCATGCAAAATTATCGGTTATTTTGATGCACTTGTGCAATTACTTACGATAATTTTTATAATAATGATAATAATGTTTATTTTTGGTCCCAAAAGCAGTGAGATCTCTGGTGACAGGACCTAATAAATAATTTACAACAATAAAAAATAAAAATCAAATACAAAACAAATTCTTGCTTCGTTCCTTAACCTATTCCAAATAAAACAAAATCTAATTTCTTTGTACAAGTTAAGTTAAAATAAACACATATGCAATCACCCCTTAAATTATTGTTGATATTAAATGTTTTTTAAGGTTATAGCTAAAGTTTTTTTTATTTATCACATGTACTGGAAGAGAGTTGAATGCTGCTACACTGCTGTATATGGGAGACTCTTGCTTCTCGGCAGTTTCTTTCGAATACCTGCACACTTTCTGGTACCATGGCAATGTATCTCATGACCATATGTTAATGTAACCCGTGTTTTCATTTGGTTTCTCTGTATATTGAATATAAGTTTAGATTGCTCCATTATCAATAATTTTTTTCATGTCAAGTAACTCGGTGACTTTGTAGACCATTGTTGTAGGTGTAAAATAGTCCATGCAATAAGTTGTTTTGACTGCTCTATTTTGAATTCTCTGAATTTTCTCCATTATTGGGAAGTATAAACATTAAATTAATCAAGGATATCGCTGAATTTATCGAAATTCATTTTCCAATTTAAGTGATTTACACAGAATTAATTACAATGTGAAGCAGATTTCATCTCTAGAGGGATTCTTTGTTTACCGACAACAAAATATTGTAACAATTATTCATACTCAATTGAGCAGGACTTTAAAAGGTTTAATATAATTAATGCAGGCATTCAAAAGAAGTAAGCTATAAAGGTCAACTTGATCATTAACCATATTTCCATGATATTTATATTTATTGAACCCTGATTGTAGCAGTGCAGTACTTGGAAGTGGTTTGGTTAAAATTCCCAGAATATTTAACACTGTGTCTGTAGAATTATACCAGTGTTTTGTTCCCATCTAATGAAGAAATAGTACTTAAAAACGGGCGTCACGAATTTTCAACAAATATATGCGAGTTATTTCAATCACAAGAGAGAATGCTTCGGGTAGATTTGAAAATCTACCGTACAAACCTGATGTCGTTCAATAAGCGCCTCGGCGCCGGTCACGTCGTTAGCAAGCTCCTCCGAACTGACAAGTCCCAACATGGAGTTGATCCAGGCCATCAGATCCCTGTGGTCGTTCAGGAACCTCTGCAAGTCGTAAGAGTCGAGCAGTTTCTCTTTCCTACTGTTCGCCTTGGCCGTCAGCTGCGTCCATTCTTCGTTTATCTCCGTTTGCTTGGCGATCGTCTGCTCGGCAGACTCGGGGTGGCTCTGAACCAGACGGTTGGCGGTCTCGTCGAGCTGCTTAATCTGCCGAAAAAATAAGACGACTTTAAAGCGAAATCGTGTGGATTTTCACGGACAGCATCTGAAACATCGAACTGCGAAAGACATATCTACACTGAAGATATGATCCACATAGGAATTCCAATTGACCATGGTCGAATCGAATAAAAAATATGCTTTATTGTCTTTAAAATTATACAACTTATCGACAAAACGAAAAATATATGAAGGATGTAAAACATAGAAATAATAATAATAATAACAATCTTTATTTTGAAGCATGTAAAGCACATCTACAACATTTAATGCTACACATACAACTAAACAGTTTGTCAAAACATAAGAAACTTTTCCCACCCCCTACTGAGCATGCAAACAATCATCAATTTCATAATACTCTAGCAGGGTTAATTAATGAGCATATCTTTTATTTTCTTTTTGGAATAAATTTTAAAGTTGGTTAATATTTCTTGATTATCCGTTTAATTATTATATACTTATTTCAATTTAGAAGGATGTTTTTCTTAAGGTCAATCTATGCTTAGATAATGTTTAAAATTTAGAATTCTCGTGTCTCATACTTTATGGTGGGTCTGGTTATATGTTATAGAAAGCTATTTAGGAGTGTTTGTTTTAAAGGAAAAAATATAGGCAGTTTCATAAAGTTAATTACCAACGATCAAGAACTATTCAATTTGATATATTATCTTAAAAATTCTCTTTATGTATAACAACAATCTTTGACCTCTGAACTAGAACCCAATATGATCCCATATCTTAAAAACCGACTCAATTTGCAGAATGTAACATTCTTCAAACTTTTATTATTTAAATAAATTGACAATAAACGAATACCATATCCAACCTGAAGAGCTTACGAGATAATAATCAATATGGATTAGTCCACTATAAAGTATGGTATATGTAAACCCTAAGAAATTTTGTTGGACTCTTCAGTTTTATTACCATTCATTCCAATTTCAACACATTATTTTCTTTATTTTTAACAGATCTTTTGAGTATACTAAATAAATTCACTTTAGTCTTTTCCATTATTAATGATTAATCTGATTAGCAGTAAACCATGATTGCACTGTCTGAAAGCCATATCCGCTTTAATCTCCAGTAATTCAAACTCCTTATCCCAGAATGATATTAGTGTCATCTGCAAAACAATGTTATCGCATCGAAATAATCCTCATTTTCCAATGTAACATTAGTCATTAGATGAAAACAATGAATAAAACAGGACCTAGAACACTTCCCTGTGGTATACCAAATTATTGATTCCGCAAATTTAAGATTTATAAATTTCTCTCCATTATTAGTGATGCAAAACACTTTGTTGACGACGTTGAAAGAGGTATTGAATCAATTCCAGCTTTAAGTACTACCTCTCAAAAAACTATCACTTCTAATTTTACTGACAAAAATTGTCTAAACAAGGCAATCAATAAGCATTGTTAAATCTAAAAAATATATCCTAATCCTAATTTATCTTCCTCAAGATTTTGATGAATTACTTCAGTAAATGATGTTAGTTGCTGGACTCGGGTTGATCTACCTTCCAAGTAAACCATGTTTCAGTAACTATGGTGAAAAAAACTACCATTTTCTTCAAAACAAGAGTAACCTATTACAAAAAGCATGTTCAAATATCTTTGAATAACTCGATAACAGACTTATCGGCCTATAACTATCTATTGAAGTCACATCGCCTTTCTTATATAAAGGTTTGATTAAAGCAAGCTTTAACCTATTGGGAAAAATTCCATATTTAAAGGAATAAAAACACATCAAACCACAAAAAATTAACTCACAGAGTCAGGTTATTATCTTTTAGGTGCTTTAAGAATAAGTGTAAGGATATTCTGTGCAAACATGCCTTTTATAATGTGGAAGAGTACCTGAACGTTATTTTCCGAAATTGAACTACTATTTTAATTCATATTTTGATGCTACCTTGTTTTTGTGTTCTTACTTCTATGTTTTTATTTTAGTGTTATGTGTTCTGTAAATTTCATAAATTAAGATTTATTATTAATGTATCAGGTATATATTTTATTAGGGATATATTCATTTTAATAACAGAAGTTGAATACAAAATGTGACTTGTGTATATACAATTGTATGTTATCTCCAATAAATTTTGAGTTTGGATTTGAATTTGAACATTTCAATACAAAATATATACAAACTTTATATTATTAACAATAGAACCAAGAGCGAGTGTCAAAATCTTTTTATTTTTTTTTAAATCGAAGCTCATGCCTGTGCTATTCAATTTGGTCGTATCGATCAAGCAATGCTCGAAGTAGTAGTCCTGTATAGAGTAATAACGTCTATCAAGAAAACTGGTCAAGTAAGTTATAGATTTTAATTCATCTGGAAGGTGATTGTAAATTCACATTTGTAAATAATGGACATTTTTTCCAATTTGGACATATTTGACAACAGATAAACTTAATCTAACATACCCAATCGGTGGTTCTGTCCAAATGCTTTTGAATGACCTGAATTAAAGACTAACAAAATTAATTCAACGTACATAGGTTTCTTTTTTAAAATGAACTAGCAAACCCGGCGAACTCCGTTTCGCCTCCAGATGGCTTCGTTTTATGTAACATTTCGTTTGGTGATTTAAAAGAAGAAGAAAATTTTTTTTTGTTTTAGTTTTGGAAAGTAAAAATTTTATTTTATTTCACAACAGTAATTTCGATTACAAAAATGAAGTGTTATTTAGTTGAACTTCTCTAAGTAAATGAAAGTGAATCCAAAGTAAATACTGAATCGAAGCGTTATACGTGTCCGCAAATTATCCGTTTCATTGCAGTGCTCTTTGGTAAACCACATTTTTTGTTTTTTGGTCTGACGTTAACACACACATAGCGTATGGTTTCCCAACTCGTGAACACGCAACGTATAACTGACCATGAGAAAACCAATGATTTTCTAAATTTATCCCGCAAACACTAAGCGATTGGCCTTGCGACTTGTTAATGGTCATTGCGAACGCAAGGCGAACTGGAAATTGCAATCGTTTGAAGTCAAACGGAAGATCAGTCGGTATCATTGGTATTCGAGGAATACATACATTTTCACCTGCGTACTTTCCGTTAATAATGGTTGCCTCAATCAAATTCGCATAAGTCTTTTTAAGCTGCCGAAAGATAGCGTACTTTATCGCAGCTGTCTGGGCATGTGCTACTCGGCGTATATGTCGGAATGGTTGGTCTAGGAGCTATGAGATTATGGAAGTCCGGGCATTAAGCGGGCGGGTGAATTCAAATTACGCAATATCATAATAACTGTACCAACTTTGAGTTGCAAGTTATGTGGTGGAAATCCTGGTAACTCCAGAGAGTTCAAAAACTCCGTTGGATAATTTACTACATCATCGGGATGAGTAGCTGTCAAACAATGTATCACGCACCGGCGCCATCTACTTAAAATACATGCTATGTCTCAGAGATGGCGATGGATGTGAAAAAAGATGTGGTGATGATATTTGATTTTCACGCTGTTCTATTTAAAGTTTTCTTTGCTATAAACCTCACGGAGCCCGAGACCTTTCCAACGAATGCAAAACCGTGGAAATCGGTTCGTGCGTTCTGGAGTTATAGCGTCAGGAAGGAAAACCCGACTTATTTTTATATAGTAGATAATTCCTTCTTGGCTCCCTTCACGTACATTAATTTCAAATTTCAAAACCGCTCACCTTATCTCCCAACGCAGCCAGATCGCGTTCTAACCCCTCGTGTTTCCTCTGCAGAGCTTGGACGCTCCTGAGATCTTTGCCCAAGTCGTCGTTGTTGAGCGCCTCGTCTTTCTCTTGGATCCAATCTTTGGTTTCGTCGACGTCCCTGTGGAATCTCTGCACCTCGTGGGCTGATCCCAACTGACTGGCTCTCTCTGAAGTGAGTTGTTGAAGCGATGTCCATTTCGTGTTCAGATCCTTGATGAAAAATGAATGAGCAAATTGAAATATTGATATTATTGTAAAGAATATTAATTAGCATACCAAATAGTTTGAAAAAATTAAATCAACCGAAATTTTTGAGAAGTATAAGCATTAAACTAATAATAATAATAATAACTTTATTAATCCTTTTAGACATTACAGAGCATGTATAGGACAAGTCGAGAGAAAGACAAAAAAAAAAACTTCTTATATTTACTTGAATTTGCCGATTTAACATGGCTAGGAAGATGATTGTATAATTTAATAGATTGATAAATGGGAGACAGTTCGAATTTAGCAGTTTTATGCTTTGGGAACGCTAGTATTTCATCATTTCTAGTTCTATAGTCATGAAAACTAGATAATTTCAACAAGTTATTTTTGTTCTCTTTCGCATAAAGCAAACCTCTGAAAATAAAGATAGAGGCAAGTGTCAAGATCCCATGTTCGCGAAATATGGGCCTACAAGAAGACCGGGGAGCAATATTGAAAATCATGCGCACAATCCTCTTTTGCAGAATGAAAACTCTACCTGCATCTGAGGAGTTTCCCCACAACAAAATATTATATGATAGATGGCTGAACACCAAACTATAATAGATGTTCAACAATGAATCCAGAGGTAGAGTTCTTTTAACTCTACTAATTGCGTAGAATGACCTGTTAAGTTGTTTACAAACAGCATCGACATGGGTAATCCACTTCAAGTTGCGGTCTATACGAACTCCAAGAAATTTTGCACTATCCTTAGATGTAATGATGTTATCCGAATAGTGAACGGTCAACCTTCTACTACTAACGTTACTCATTGAAAAATGAACACATTCTGTCATACCGATGTTAATTATCAGCGCATTTTCTTGACACCACTGAATAAAGCTCCGTACCAGAATCACGCACAAATCTTGAAGCTCCTCAAAGCTTTGCGCCTTTATCGCAACTGAGGTATCATCAGCAAACAACGTTATCAAACATTTACCATAGATACAGAAAGAAGTTGGGGCACATTATCCACCTTCGCTAATCAAGGATATCGCTGAATTTATCGAAATTAATTTTCCAATGAACCCACCCAACTTAAGCAAATTACATTTCAAAGCAAAACATGAAATATATAAAAAGAATAAAAGTGGTTACACAGAATTGAATATATTGGACAAACCGGTCGCAAATTGTCATCTCGGTTCAAACGACATATATCATCGGATTAAAAATTACCCATTCTTAACCATATTAAGAATACCGATCATCAAATATCTACAGATATTCTTAAAATTATCCATATATGATGTGATAATGGTAGGAAAATAGATCTGTTGGCAATTTTACAAATTAATAGACTATCTAGAGATTTTAATTTGCAAAAAAAGACGACATAGCAACTGGTCATCCCATTTTGGCAAGTATATGTTGAGGGAATAGAAAAATTCAAAGCGTTGCACGTTTCTAATTTGAAACCTGACATTACAGCTGAAAATTTGCAACATTTTTTGAATAAAAGTTTTTCAACGGTTAAATGCGAGAAACTCGTATCGAAATTTCCTGATAGCTACTCCTCTTTCAAGGTGCTTGTCCCTGACTCTGAGTTTGAGAAAGCTCTTGATGGATCAAGCTGGCCAAATAAAGCTAGTGTCCACCGGTTTTTTCAACCAAGAATGGCGAATCGCCCTGCAGATTTATTAGCGCAGATGTGTCTGATCATTCCGCCGTATATGCCGGAAAAATTTAAAACTGTTGCAGTTTAACATTCAGTGGTATACAAACAAGCTGATATTCTTGAGAGTGTTGCTATCAACTGAGAAGCGAGTCCAGAGGACGTTGTAAAGATTCTGTGAACACTGTGCAATTCTATCAATGATGAAAAAACAAAATGACCATTCTGCGTACCTACAAGCTGATATATTACTGTCGCACACAGTAAGAGCTCACGGAAGGGGTCGATCATCTAACGTTAAAGCTGGATCTGCCTAGTGAAGAACTGTTATGTATCTAGCAATTTTCCAGAGGAGATGGATTGTAGAATATGTGGACGGTACCATAGTGTATCGCTGGTGGTGTCCGATTGTGTATTGACAGTGTTTTGCGGTTATTCGTGATTGAATATTGGTTAATTGAAAGGAAATGTACTATCGTAAGCTACTTATTGATTTACTCAACTCTTTTCATTTGAACTGTTTCATCGGAGGATCCAGTAGAATATTTACTCATCCACTGGTCATACCTACACTTCAAAAATAGATTACATCTTGACTAATGCAGATCTTTCAAGAAGCAATGTCGAGGTTTACGAGGCTCATATCAGTGATCATCGAGCCCTTTCACTTGAGCTACCCATTGCACTTAATCATATCACTAGCCCTAAGTCGCTTTCAAGTTCATAATTGACAAATGCTATAATATGGGTTTCAGGGGTGTGATTTCAAATTGGCTATTTAGTTACCTTGACGGCAGGACTATGTCTGTTAAAGTTAATAACTCTTTCTGTGCTGAACATAATATGAATATGGGAGTCCCTTAGGGTTTCGTTCTGGGACCACTTCTATTTTTATTGTTTATTAATGATCTACCCTTAAATTTGAAAAAGATGCTGGCTGATCAGTCGGAGGATATTATTTTTTTATTAAGTAAACATAACCTTGTTTGCTGATGACACCTCCATAGCTGTTACTGGACGGACTTTTGAGGAGTTACAAAGATTCTGTGGGTTACTGGTGAGGTGCTTTATTGAGTGGTGCAATTCAAATGCAATAATGATAAATGTCAACAAGAAAGAATGTATTAATTTCGCTATTCGAAACGATAATCATAGTAAACTGCTCATTACCCATTTAGATAATGTCATCTCATCTAAAGACTGCACTAAGTTTCTTAGAATCCACATAGACTCTAATCTGAGGTGGAACGCACATATTGACGTGGTGTGCAAGAAACTCAATAGCTCTTACTACGCAATAAGTCGAGTCAAAGGTTCACTTCCTCTACAGTCTGTACTGAACATCTACTGTAGCTTAGTCTACAGTCACTTAACATATAATGTTTTACTATGGGAAACTCCCCAGATGTTGGGAGAGTTTTTCATAATTCAGAAGAGAATAATTCGAATGATATTTAATATTTCTCCGCGATCATCCTGTAGACCCACTTTTCGTCAAGATGCCATATTAAAATTGGGTTCTATTTTTTATTTTTTAGATGTTTAGTGTATGTGAAGGAAAATTGAGTTCAATTACTAAACTTTCTAGCTTTCATGGCTATAATACCAGAAATAAGAGAACTCTTTATGTACTAAGCATAAAACTCATAAGTATGAATGTCTCCCATGTATCAGAGTATTAGAGTTTTCAACCATTTACCTCAAAGTATTCAGTCTCTTGATATTAGAAGGTTTAAGAAAGTAGTTAAGGCCTTATTGTTAAGAAAATGTTATTACACTGTAAGCGACTATTTCTGTGATATTGTTGAAACAAGCTGAAGTGTAATTTTTGTGACCTGTCCTATACATATGTACCTATGTCTTAAAGGATTAATAAATTATTATTATTATTATTAAATTCATAAATTACTGTACTTAAACTGTAAAACAGTGGTTATAAATATCTACATCTGCTTGTATTATATTAAATTGAAAATGACTTAGTCGTCAAAACCGGTTGTATTTTTGTTAAAAATGAAGTGAAAAGTGGACAAAATTAATTTGTTTCATTCATAATAAACTAATCGATGAAAATGCATTACTATCATTTTAATCACAATAAAAAATTATTTCAAGATATTGTTTAGATAACTCACGTCCATCTGTGTCCTAATCTTTAGGGCTGCTTCGGTTTGTCCCAACGATACCAACTGCATGGCGATTTCGTTCATTTCCGCCAATCTGACCTCGTTCGCTTTGAGATCGGTCTGGAAATCGTCAAACTTCTTTTGCATCACTTCGACCTGTTCCAAGTCCTCGCCTACGTCTTGAACTTGAGCGTGCATCTCTTTGTCTGAATAAAATAGAAACAGGATGAGACTTTCTGATAAAATTTAATCACAAAAGCATAAAATCTTCAATAATATCAGATATGCGAAAGAATTATCAAATTCAACTAGTGGGCACTCAGTAGTGACATTAGAATTTTCTCGATTTGTTGCAATGTTATACAAAGGTTACAATGCTTTTAAATTTAAATTATGTAATACTCATATACTTACTGCTACTTTTAATAACACCATGATATCATTTAATCTATAAAGATTAATAAACTGAAGAAACAAATAGAATGAAGTTCGGAATCAAAGATAGCAATTCAAATATTTATAAAATATATTACAAACATTACAACTGCAATAGGGACAATTGTAAAATTTTAATGATTTGTAAATCTTTGAAGGATTCAGTAATGTTTTTTTTTTTAATATTTGTAATAGTACAGGTAATATAATTAGTAAGTTCATAGGTAACGCAAGAAGAATGTATTTGAATTGATAAATAATTTTATTAAGTGTTATTGAATTTATTGTGTACTGCAAAGCTCCAACTGATTTGATTTGAATTTATTTCATCTATGTTTTCAAAAAGTTTTTGAAGTTATACTTCAAAAACTTGGCGCGATGAGAGTGAAATTTTAAGATGCGCGCGCATCACTGTAACACAAAAGTCACAGATTCGCGCGCGCATCACTGTGCACGATATCTTAACGCCGTTAATACAAAACTTCTCGTATCATATTTTAGTTATCATAAGCCACTGATAACTAAAATTCCGATTCAGCCATTACCGGAAGATGATATGGCAGTGGACATAATTTAAAAATAACATTTGAATAATGAGAGAATTTAGGTTACACTTAATGTAAGAGAATTAATATTTATTCGATTTTTCAAATTTAAACTAACTTTATTGACTGTGTTGACTATCCTTTTCCAGTCCCTTAATTATTTTATTGTAATTAATTATTTGCATACAATTAAAACTATTTTTTAATGATGCCAAAGAAGAATAACTTCTCACATACACACAACTTTTTTTTAAAGAGATGTTTGTAAATTTATTCTTTAATGTTTTTCTTTTGGTGTTAATTATATTTATTTGAATATTCGACGAATGAGCATATATTTTCCCATTCCCATTATAATGTATTTTAGAAATATAGTAAAGCCGTTATTATATTCAGTATCATCTTGGATTTTTTTAAGTTCTTCGAACACAGAATGCCGACCGGAAATGATCTAGATCTGTCAAACAGCGATCGTTTCAAGTGACAGATTCGCATGCCGATGATACACAGCCTAAAACGAAAATCTCATTGCTTCTACCTTTAATCCAAGATGTCAACTCTCCGGCTTCTCTCACCAACACGTATGCCTTTACCGTCTCGTTCAATTTCTTCTGACGTTCCTGCGCCAGGTCGATTAATCTGTCGTACTGGTTGTTGATCTGATTCTGTCGCGCGGATATCGAGTTACTATCGACCAGATTCTGCTGCGAAGCCGTCAGTCCCGCGTCCACCTTCTTGACGTAGGCGGCCGGTACGAAACCTTGTCGATCGTGGATTTCAACTTTCCACCAATCCTATGAAACGAAACTGTCAGATTAAGGAGAACGATAACTATAAGGGCGAAATTGGCTCACTTTGTTATTGGAATTCAATAGATGAAGGAGATCGCCCTTCTTCATGGACACTTCTCTTGCGGATTTTTCGGTATAATCATAGAGAGCCTGTACAGTTTCTCTTCCCGTAACGTCAACCACTGGCGGCTCTTGTTGCTGTAATTAAAATCAAAAGTCGGAAACAAGTCGGAGATCTAATCAAATTTTTTCTATCGAACGAATTTTATTTGTTCTAGTCACAAATTGGCTTACCCTGCAGTTTGCGGCTTGCTCTTTTAGACCCTTGATTGTATTTCCAAAAGCAGTGAGATCACTCATTAACGCCTCATGTTTCTTCAAGAGCGCTTCCGAAGAGTCTTCGTCCTTTCCATAATCTGTGTTATTGACGATCGGCTCCTTCTCCTTCATCCACGACTCGGCCTCGTTAGCATCGGCATAGTACTGATGGGCTTGCAGGGAATCTTCTAAATCTTGCTTACGCTGAAACAAATAAGGTTGAATTTGAAAAATTTAAACATTCTTGTAAAATCTTTCATTGATCAAACTGAGTGAAACAAGCGTCTCTTGCAACTTTTCAAAAGAAACGTACCGAACATATGCCGAGGCAACCTACCTGATTAGACTTCTCCTTCAATTGAGTCCAGTGATCATAGAGGGCGTTCACTCTGTTACGAATTTCGTCACTGGCAAAATGCTCGTCCTCCATCATTTGCTTTCCGGAATCTATGACGGCGCTGATTCGGCTATCGTGATTGTTAATTTCGGCAAGAACGACCTGATGCTTCTTGATCAAGTTCTGTACTCCAATCAAGTCCCGACCTACAAACAATATTCGTAGATATAAGGTACAAGTTTTTATTGATTTATTCACCTTTCTCAAGAGAATATGTATGATTAAAATGTAAATTATAATAAACATAATAGCAATTACTGAGATAAAAAGCTTGATACGATGAATTTTACAGCATATAGCACCCTGTTCTCTTATTTGAGATGCTTTGTATTGGGCATATTATAAACACTTTTATTTTAATGTTTGTAGATTGTCCATATTTGGGAATCATAGATGAATCTAATAAATGAAACTATGTTGTCTTCAAATTCCCAAAATTATATTAATTAATGTACAATCGGTTTCGTTGTTTCAGAACAACATCTTCAGGTACAATATACTGAAAAAATAATAAATAAAGAGTAGCTTACAACAAGAAAAAACATACATCTTCAATTTCAACACTTACATTTCTACACTAATGAGAGATAGTCTAAAATACAAAGAATCCAAAAATTGTAATTCAGTCAACATTGATGAGGACGAAAGACGAAACAAATTTAACAATTTTTTTCACATACGAGAAACAAATTATGTATTTCAAGGTTTACGGAGCTAGCAAGATTGACAATTTAATATTTTGTAATGTGGTACCATCTACCGTAAATATATGTAGTTCATGTTATCGAATTTTGTCATTCATAATGTCCAAAAATGTCTACTCATAGGATGGAAGGTGTGATTTTAACTAAGGCCGCAAGATGGAGTCTTCTTACAAAACTTTTATTTTAAGTAGTTCAAGTTTTTAAATGAATAATCGTATTTTCTGGCGCAGTGCTTCAGGCAAAAATTGTGACGTTTAACTACTTTACGTTCAACTTTTGTTGCATCGTTGCTATTTTTATCCATTTTATGTTATTTTTTTTTAGATGTTGAGATAAACGTTCTTTATTTGTATATTTTCTTCTGTTTTGCTGTTTACTTTTTATGCTTTGTAAATAAGAACCGTGTTCATAATAGAGAGTTTTTTGAAGATTGAATTGAATAAAGTATCAAATTTATATTGCCATTAGTTTGCCATTTAGGATACAAAAATATGCAGGACTTTTAGATTGTGAGGTGAATGTTTGAAACATCAGCTTTGTTCGCAGTAAGGATTCAGAATTGATTCCGAACTATTCACATGCGCAGTTTGAATGATAGCGTTCGCGAAATACAAAATTCTGAATTCTTAATTCCAACGGATCAACTCGAACTGGTTCTGAGTTGGTTACAGCAGTCCTTGGGATCAGGCAAGAACTTTTAGTTCGAGACCTTCGCATTCACGATTGTTCAGTAATTTTATTCAAACAATTGTGACTGCGCAAGTCACATAACCAAACAATCGTGACTGCGCAAGTCACATTTGATAAATAACTACCGTAACTTGACATTTCCCTAAACTAGTTCTAAAATCGTCCGCTGTTAAAAATAATCCGGAACCGGTTCATAATCAATCTTTTTCTCGCGAACAAAGCTATTAACGCAGATTTTGGAAACTATCTCCAAGATCGCATGAAAATATCGTCCACTAACCTCTGTTCGTACTGTTGGCGATGGGTTCCTTCTCTCTGATCCAAGCCTCCTCGTCTTCGACATCTCGGAAAAGCTGCTGTACCTGATGCGAGTCCAACAGTCGCTGTTTGCGAATGGCCATCGGCGTCTGAAGTGCGTTATACCTGTCCGACAGAATCTTCTTCTTGTGGGCGATATTATCGGAATCGAAATGTCCCCTCTCAACGAACTGGTTAGCAGCAGCGGTTATGACCTCGATGCGGTCTTGGTGCGAGGCCACGTCGGCTTCCAGAAGCGCGTGTTTCTGAAAAAAAAAATGGTTGCTTCGATACAATCTTTGTGTAAAGCGGAAGTCTTAGAATGTAACATATTCGTGACAATAATGTTTGTTCATTGTTCTGTAAGAATTTAGTTTTGGAAAATGATGATTAAGTTGTAGCTTTCTTACATGATTTCTGTGAGGAAATTTCGGCGTAAACCTTTCGTCTATCGCAAATTAATATGCATATTTCGATATTAATGTTTAATTACGATTCAATTACTGGAAATTGTTTAAAAAGTTAAAGCTTTGTAATAATTCAATAAGGGACAATACAATTAGTAAAGCAACAAAGAGTTCGAATTCATAAGAGATTAGTGTGATAGTTAATTACATATTGGGTATTTAGGATACATATGCACAACTTTTAAATTGTGAGGTCGATGTTCGAAACATTAGCTTTGTTCGCAGTGAGGATTCAGAATTGATACTGAGCTATTCACATGCGCAGTTTGAATGATAGCGTTCGCGTATTACAAAATTCTGAATTTTTGGTTCCAGCGGATCAATTCGAACTGGTTACAGCAGTCCCTTAGAACTTTTATTTCTAGACCAGAGCATTCGCGATTGTTTAGTAATTTTAACCAAACAATCGTGACTGCGCAAGTCACCTAACCAAACAATCGTGGCTGCGCAAGTCACACTCAGTCTGGCTTCAGACAAGCCCACAGTACCACTACAGCCATGTTAAAAATTGTTGATGACATTATAGATGCTTGTGATAAGGGTAAGAATACGGCATTAGTGTTACTTGATTTCAGCAAAGCATTCGACCTGGCCGTGCATAGACTGTTGATTGCTACACTTAAACATCTAAATTTCTCAAGCAAATCTAGAGAACTGTTGACAAGCTATTTGGAGGGACGTAAACAATACGTGACCATAGATAATAAAAGATCAGATTTACTTAACGTATCGCATGGTGTACCTCAAGGCTCTATACTTGGGCCCCTATTGTTTGTTTTGTACACGTTTGATATGTCTAGAAATATCGGCGTCTGTAGCTTGCATCAGTTTGCGGACGATACTCAGATATACATTGAATTTGAAAAAGGTAAGATTCAGGATGCGCAGTCTGCTCTTCAGGATACTATTGATAGTCTTGTTGAATATTCATCGAATCATGGATTAAGGCTGAATGTGAATAAAACTAATTTGATGATATTTGGCCCATCACATACGGAATGAAGTGAGCAAATCATTCACTGTCAAGGTCGAAAATCAAAACATAAATCATGTAGACTCAGTAAAAAATCTTGGATTTGTTATGGATGCTCAGCTGCGATTTAGAAAACACGTACAACTTATAATACAGAAGGGTTATGCATCTCTGCGAAACTTATATCGCAGTAAGTTATTCCTTGACTCACAACTGAGGAAGATGTTATGTGACAGCCTGGTGCTTAGCTTTGCCAACTATGGCGACGTTGTATATGGGCCATGCCTGGATCAAGAATATGCACATAAACTACAAAAACTGCAGAACTCATGCATAAGATATATTTGTCCAATAAAGCGTAGAGAGCATTGTACTGGCTACATCAATGATATTCAATGGTTAAAACTGAGGAACAGACGCGTTGTTCACCTGACTTGTTTAATACATAAAATTACTGAGTCTTGTGAGCCATTCTACCTATTTGAAAAACTTAAATTTAGAACTGAATGTCATAGTGTCAATATTAGGGGCATTACAGGCCAGCTCACAATTCCTAAGCATAATACCTCATTTTTCGAACGTTCCTTCTCATATAATTGTGCTAAGTTATACAATGATATTCCGCGGAGCATTAAGGATAAGCGTACAGGCTTCAAATATTATGTTAAAGAATACATCTTGCAACGTCAAATGGACAACGGATAACCAAATGAAGTGTTAAAGTGATGTTTTGATTTTTTGTTTATATTGTTTTATTTATATTTAATTGTTTATATATTTTGTAAGTGGATCTGTGTAGTCTAATACAAATAGGTGATGTATACTATGGTCCTCAGTTAAGTGGAGAAGCTTTTAGCTTGACTTCGCTGAGGTTAAAATAAAGTCCTTCATTATTATTATTATTATTATTATAACCAAACAATCGTGGCTGCACAAGTCACATTTGATAAATAACCACCGTAACTTGACATTTCCCTAAACTAGTACTAAAATCGTTCGCGGTTCAAAATAATCCGTAACCGGTTCAGAATAAAATGCATTGAATTACGATTCAATTACTGGAAATTGTTGAAAAAGTTAAAGCTTTGTGATAATTCAATAAGGGACAATGCAATTAGTAAAGCAACAAAGAGTTCGAATTCATAAGAGACCCAGAATTCCATTGTTCAAATTCTTTTCGATTTAATGGCTTAGGAAATTCAAATAGTTTTGTTGAACTTTACGAATGATAGCTATCAGTACTTGTTGAGCACTTCCTCTATTCTAGCGGATGTGGCCGGATTTAACGCTATATTACCGTAATCTGGTACAAACACATATACCATTCTAGTACAGAAACAAATAGGGCTGCGTCACTACAATTATTCAATATGCACTATGATGTCGTTCCCATGCATATAGTGGATGCAAGGACCTTGTACTATTTCAATAGACGAACAATGAATTTATTGCGGAATATGTCTAAAACAGGGGTAGACAAGAAACTGTGAATGTGTATGTATCGGTAAAAAAAGAAAAAATGAACAAAGAAAGAAGGAAAAGCTTAGGAGAAAGGGAATACCCCTCATTAAAATATTTAGTTGAGAG
>JARQZK010002912.1:757500-867500 GCA_030704885.1 Cynegetis impunctata
GATCTTCAATTTTTATTGAACGAAGATTATGTAACACGTTCTTTGCTGTATGCAAATTATTGCGTTATTGACCGTATTATGGATCACACTCTGCCTACAAATTTCGCTACAATCTAGTCGATTTGAACTGCAAAGAAAGTTACGGCTCTTTTTTGGAGTTAATTGGAGTGGATATACAGCTGCTATTGGAAAAATTGGATGAAATGGGTTTTCGTGGAGTGTGTCAAAAGCTTCTGAAAACGTACTCAGTAGGAAGAAAACAGTATACTGTTGTGGATGGTACTGAAAGTGATGTCAAGGAGTTGCAGGTGGGATCTGTGTTGGGACCAATGATGTACTTGCTCTATGTCCACAGCTTAAAATACCTAAATTTAAAGTCAAAATATTTTATGTATGCTGATGATACGGCGATGGTCCTATCAGATACAAACATTGAAAATTTAAATCGTGATATAAACTGTGATATGCAAAATTACCTTCAATGGCTGTGTCATAATAAATTAAGTATAAATACTGAAAAAACTGTTTATATGATAATGAAGCAAAAAAACAAAAGGTACTCTGATCTAGATTTATCAATAAATAATGTAAAATTAAAAGAAGTTAAGATACATAAATATCTAGGATTAGTATTAGATAATAAATTGACATGGAAGTCATGTAAGTACTGTAGTATCTAAAATCTCTCCCATGATAGGTGCTATAATAAGATGTTCGCAATTATTGGATTTGCAAAGTAGATATTTACTGTATAATAGTTTTATAGAACCTTATATCAGATATCTAATACCCTGCTGGGGAAACGCACCAAATTATGTAATCAATAAGCTACAAAGAACTCAAAACAAAGCAATTAAAAATATCTTTAATATTGAACACAGAACATCAACAGAACATATATATAAAATAACTAAGATTCTTAATATACAGAACTTGAAAAAATTAGAACAAGTTAAATTAATATATGGCATAAAGAATTGTCAAATAAAAACTCAAACAAAATTAAAACTACAAATAGAATATCATAATTATTTGACAAGACAGCGAGACATATTCAGAAACGAATTTAGAAAAACAAATAAGACTCAGAATTCTCCTATTTACAGAAGCATCCAAGTATTTAATTCCATCCCCCTAAATATAATTAACGTTGAAAACTATAAAAGATTGTGCCATCTCCTGAAGGAATTCTTGAATTTGGAATAGACTTTCCGTTTTATTATTTTTGTTTTTTTATTATTATTGTTATTAGATTGAATATACTGTGTTTTCTAGTTTTTCTAAATGTAATGTATTAGTAGGCCCTGGTGCCAGTAATGTAATTTACTGTTTAAGGGTCAGCAAATAAAGAAATACTTTATTTTATTTATATTTATCTCCTTAAAAAACATTTAGTCCGGAATATGAAAATTTTATGAGTAAAATCGAGCGCGAACTTAAAGTGACGTGTTACGTGCCTAAAAACTGACGCACGACACACATAATTTTATTTTTAGACGAAAGGGATATAAGACTTGCGCTGCGGATCGCTTTTGCATTTGGCAATTTAATTTTTTGTAGTCCGTCTTCAGCATAGCGAATTGACTAATTGTCGTTAAGCTCAGTTTGTGGTAAGTTCTTTAGTTAGGGCCGAAATTATGAAAGTTTTGTTTAAAGTGTGAGCAGACTAAGAATTTTTTCCCGGTAGCATTAGTTTCCATGTTGGAAGAAATGTACGAGTGTTTAACCTTGGGTGAACACTGTAACAGTAGCGTGGTATAGACGCAGAACGTCAAAATGAGAATAGGACCTCTCTGTTCTTTTTGGGACAATTTTTTAAGTGCAGATAAGTGACCTCTTCATTTGTTGAATTTTTCAATTTCTCTTCGGAACTTAGGGTAATATTCAATTCTCTCGGACTCACGAAGTTTTTTCATATATTATCTCATATTTTATATATTATTAATTTTTTTAAACATTATTGTTCCAATTTCAGTCATTGTTGTGCTTAATTTTTATGTTAAGAATGTTACAATATATTTCCTTCCAGAATATTACCTTTGCTTTTGCCGTCAAACTGTGCCAATAGTTTTCGATTTCATTCCTCTTAGCCTGAATTTGTTCAGCGTGGTCGCCGTGAATTTCGCAAAGTCTATCGGCTTCCTTGCCAAGGGTGGACACTTTGTCTTCAAGTGCTGCCAAATCCCGCTCAACACCTGAAAAATAAACATCAGTAAAAGTTATTCACATAAAAGAATATCCATAATGTTGAAGTTTCTAAGAAAATGCTGTCACAAAAGTGAAGTTATATTCAGAATAATGAATATTTTGAAGAAAATTGGATCTAAATTGCAACTTGAAATTATTAAAGATGTTCAGTTGCAGTTCATCAACAAATTTGATATGTCTTTATGTATGTATATATTAATGACATAATGTTTAAAATATTTTAAGTATTATTTTTTATCTGTACAATTATTTTATCTTTACAATTACTTTATAGATATTTTATTGTTATTTTCCTGGCAATAAATAAATTTTTCTCTATTCTATATTTGGTGTGATTTAAATCAGATCTGTACTGAATACAACCAGTAAAATTTTACTACTAGACGATTTTCAGGTTATCACTAAATACTACTTGTATCACAAAATTTGAAACGTGAAGCAATATCAGTAATATATATTAAAAATCTCAATGAACCCAGAGTACACAGGTGCAAATGAAAAATAATATATATATTTTTATAAAATTATAGAATCTCATAATCATACTGACCTTCGTGCTTCCTCTGCAGGGCCTGAACGCTTGCCAGATCTCTGCCATAATCATCGGATGACAACACCACGTCTTTCTCTGCTATCCAAGCTACGGTTTCATCAGCATCTCTGTTAAATCTCTGGATCTCGTGTGCACCGTACAACTTGTCCTGTCGCATCAAGGTGAGCTGCTTCAGGCGCTGCCAGGCATTGTTAAGGTCCTCTTTTCTCTGTACGATCTGATCTCTCTCAGGATGTCCTGCGAAACAAACAATATATGAAAACAAGAATTCGAGTCAATGAGCTTTCTTCTACTTCGCATTTCCTAAGTTTGCTGTCTATATCAAAGTCTGATGCTAGATCCAGAGTTAATTGGAGACTGCGATTTATTTTTAAATATTTAACTCATACAAAATAGGTAAAACAGATTACATTGTTTATTGGTACTAATTTATTGGAAATTAATAGATACTTTATTCATGCCAACATATACACTAATCGGGCCAGAGCCTTTCTGCGGACTTGGAAAATCTTACTTCCAAGAAGAACTCAATAAAGCTGAAGAAGCAATGAGAGCAACATACTGGCAAAGACTTCCAGGACTGAGGCAGGCCAAAGATCTCCTCGGAAAGTTCAACCCAGCAAGATCGAAGACACTGATTAACCTCAGCAAAACTAGTCTAAAGACAATCACAGGATTTCTTACGGGGCATTGCAGACTCAAAGAACACCTAAGGAAGCTAGGTTTAGAGGGGGACAGCACCTGCAGATTCTGCAAGGAACGTCCAGAAACACCTCACCATATACTGATGGAGTGCTATGCTGTGCACCATGAAAGACTGAACACACGAATAGACCCCCTTAAAATCCTCAAATTCCTGAAGGTATTGAGGCTTGAGGGGCTGCTGTAAAACGAGAACACATCGAGAAGCAGAAGAAGATGGGGCACAATAGATCTAATAAGGTCGCAGCGCATCGGTCACCATCCAAACCTACCAATACCAATACCAATGCCAATGGTTCAGAAATATCAGAAAAATAGAGGTATTTAAACTAAAAGTAAAACCGATAAAAAACAATCACTGAAGCTGAATAAAATGAAAGTTGTTTATGCTAAGTAACTCACCTTCTTGCAATAGTTTATCTGCAAGTTCATTCACTTCGGTCACTCTGTATTCCTGCGATGCCATATCCTTTTGGAATTCGTCGAATTTGCGTTGCAGAACTTCCACATGTTCAAGGTCGGAACCGAACTCTTCGGTCGAAAGGAATGTGCTCTTTTCGTTAATCCAGAACATAACTTCGTCGCAGTGGCGAATGAACTGTACCAAAACGAGGGCCTGTTGAAGTTTTTTACCTTTTTCGGCAAGTTTGAGAAGAAGCTGTTCCCATAATCTGTGTAGTTCGTCTGAGAAAATAGAATAAATTTTTTTTTTAGACAGTAGACGTATACATACAACTAAAATACAAGTATTACTTTCAAAACTACCAGGACAAATACGAAGAAATGATTTGTACTCACCCAACCTTCTTCTGATGGTTTCTGATTCGTAATGATTTTGATTGATCATTTCACGGCCAGTATTATCTAGCACTACGATAGCATTGCTATGGGCAGCCACTTCAGCTTCGAAGGCTTGATGTTTCTGAATTTTAGCCTAAAATTTCATTATTTAATCACACAGTGAAAGGTAATATAATCATTTTATATTTGTATTATTATGTAAGAATAATGTTTAAACTTTAAAATAAAACACACTTGGCTTAAGTTTCACTATATAAAAATAATTAAATACTGTATTTAGAAGTAAAGAAAAATCGGAGAAAACAGTGGTGTTAACAAAATATTTTGCGACGAATGTCCTGCTTTCTATATTGGACCAACAGGAAGGAATATAAACATTCGTGTTGATGAACATAAAAAGTCAATTTTACAAAATAAAAATACCACTGGCTTCTCCGAACATTGTATAAAATCATTTCCTAGATTTCAACAAAACCCAATTGTTACATTCAGGAAATAATGGAAAGCGCCTTGACCTTCTTGAAATTCTCGAAATACGTTCCGCCCATAACAGTTAATTACCCTTGTAAACGAACAAATTGATTTTCAGGTATCACCTTTGCTATTGTCTGTTTTATAAAACAAGATGTAATACTCTCTGTAGTCAGCCTTGATAATGAGTTCATAACTCAAAACATGTCGACTATCCTTTACTGCAAAATACAGTAGATAGATAGATAGATAGTATATTTGGTTACATAATAACAAAGTCAAAATACAAATAACATACAATATAAAAATTCGAATAATTGTTCATTCTAATCAATTCAGAGTTTCACATTGAAGTCCTCCAAACTGTATGGTGGGTTTTCCAGAAGATAATGTTTCAATGTTTTCCGAAAGATCCTCTTCTGGAGTTTTCTCCATTGAATGGGAATTCTATCATATAATCTAACTCCTTCATATTTTCTCCTGCCTGTACATAATCTAGCTTTTTCAATATTGAAGTCTTCACTAGATATGATCCCATATGGTTGACATTCTGATCTTCCATGCATGGTGGGTTTATTCACAATATTCCTGACTAGCCTTAGTATAAGTTCAGCTACAACAGTCAATATATTGTGTTTTTTGAATATTGGCTTGCAGTGGCACTGCGAGTTCACACCATCAATGGCCCTAAGAGCCTCCTTTTGCGCCTCTAAAATCTGCTTTTTGTGACAAGTAACCCCCCCATTGCTCTATAGCATATAGCATCCTAGAGTGAAAAAGTCCATAATATACAGTTATTGCTGCTTTTTGGCTGATGATTTGCCTAACCCTTCTAATAGCAAATATGCTGTTGTGTAATCCCTCACAGAGACTGCTACAATGATCTTTCCATGTGAGACGGTTATCTAGAGAAACGCCCAGAAATTTTACTCCACTTGAAGGTAGCATTCGGGATGATAAGAAAATCATTGTTTTGGTTTTAAGTTCATTAAGCAAAAGCTTATTCGCTCTGAACCATGTTCCCGCAGTTTTCCTGGCCTGTTGGCATCTCAATTCTAAATTTTTCACATCCTTGTCCTTCACAGCAAAGCTAGTATCATCAGCATATAGCACAGTATGGCATGCCAAGTTTTGAGGTAAATCATTAGTATAAATGATGAAGAGCAGAGGTCCAAGAACAGAGCCCTGAGGAATACCCTGAATCACATCAAGCATAGAACTTCTCTGCGGTCCGCAACTCACTACCTGTCTTCTTCCAGCAAGGTAAGATGTGAACAGTGCAAGGGCTTCCCCTCTTACACCATAGTACTCAAGTTTTTCGATACATATATGGTGGAACATACAATCGAAAGCTTTCGATAGATCGCAAAATTCGGTAGAAACTAAGCAATGTTCCTCGAAACCATCTACTATGTAATTACATAAGGATTCTATACCGTCTACAGCTCTACGTTGTCTTCTAAATTCAAACTGTTCTTCACAAAAGTATCTATTTTTATCCATATATGATACTAATTGATCTGCCAGTATCTAACTATTTTTTTATATAGTGAAACTTAAGCCAAGTGTGTTTTATTTTAAAGTTTAAACTTTATTCTTTATGATGTTTCACCAAGTGATGTGCGAGAAAATAAAATAAATACTTAAGGGGGAGCCCCCCCCCAACAAACTCGATTTTTTGCCTTTTTTGTTCGATATCAATAATGGCAACAGGTAGGCAATTTAAATATTCACAAAAAACTCAGTTGCATTTTTACTTTAATAATAAATAATAAAATTAAAATAAAATAAATTAATAAGGGGGCATAGTCAATGGTATGGAACCCTTTGTGCGCGAGTCCGACCCGCACTTGGCCGGTTTTTGAAAATTGATCTAGAATTATATAACTTATCAGTTTTAGTGAATAGTACTGATAGTGTTGAGAAACAAACATGAAGATTAGGCTTATTTGTAATATTACAACTGATTCTGGATAAAATAAGCACTACAAATCGTGATGACTCAAATATTTACATTAAACTATGTAAAATTTAGAAGCATAAATGCATGTTATGAAGAGGTTATAAAAAGATTTTACTACATACTTGCTTGAAACTATAATTTAAAGAATTTTAGAACGTTACAAAAACAGAGGCAGTTACAGGGAGAAATCACTTGAAATAGTAATTGATCATACAGATTCCTCGGAATTTTATTTGAAGATTTTTGATTGGACGATAATGAAAAAACATCTAATATTTCACATTAATTGTGCAAGATACTTTAACATCTGTGAATTTTTCAAAAACAAAGAATCAGATTACATCAATATATGAATATACCAGAAATAACATTCAGAATTGCAACAATTTTTTGGTTACGCCTGTGCCCGAGATAAACAATTCCTATAGAAAAATGAGTCATACTGCATTTTTCCATTATATTAATATAAATTTATTTCAAACCTGGAGGTTGGTTGGATCCTTATAGCTATCATCTGAAGCAGCTTGAAGCTTCTCCAAAATCCAGGACTCCAGCTCATCGGCGTCCCGCTTGAAGTATTGGAACCTCCTGGAATCTTCTAACTTCTCTCTCTTGGCCCTGGCGTCGGCTTTGAAGTTGTCATAGCGGGACAATACCTGCTGACGACGCTCCTGAATATCTTCTGCAGTCTCAAGGATTTTAACCTCTTTCGGAGGTGGAATCTGATCCATGATTTTTCTGAAACGATAATCAATTTCAAATTCTCTTCAAATACTGATAATAAAGTTGTTCAGTTATTGCCGCTATTACACAAAAAACTTTCCAGGATAATTTCTTTAAATTTTTATGGATAACATCAAAGCTTACTATGGCTGTCATTCTCTAAGCCTAAATTAAATTTGATAAAACCTATCTAAATAGTCATGTGCATTGACAGACTGTTTAGTGTTTTAATCGTGTGTGGCATGGATGCCGAATTTTTTAACATTCTCTCTTGAATGATGAACGGTAATTCTATTGCGTCGAGTGTCCTAGCCGCGTTGGAAGGTTGATTTGATTAATCATCATTAAAAAAAAATTACCTGAATGAACAAACTAAATCAATTCTGTCTAGCGCAATTAATATTTATTTGCAATATATACATATATGTATATATATATTTATATATATATATATATATATATATATATATATATATATATATATATATATATATATATATATATATACATATATATATATATATATATATATATATATATATATATATATATATTAATTTTTAAATTATCTAAGTTTGGTCTTAGTGGATCCACTCTAAAATGGCTCTTGTCCTTTTTGTCTGATCGTTAACTGCGGGTGAGGATTAAGGGAAATTTATCTGATCCATTCACTGCTACCTCTGGTGTTCCTCAGGGATCACACCTTGGGCCACTTTTATTTATACTTTTTATAAATGATATTGTTGATGATCTCTCTGTTTCCTCTATACTTGTCTTTGCTGATGACATTAAAGTATTTAGAAGGATTTCAAATTTTTATGATCAGGTTGGCTTACAGAAAGACTTAGATAAAATTTATGTATGGTCATGTCTTAATAAAATCAAACTTAATTGTAACAAGTGTAAATTCATTTCTTTCGTTCGTAGCAAATCTAATAGATTACTATTCCAGTATAGCATCAATGGAATTTTTCTTGACAAAGTTGAAAGTATAAGGGATCTTGGAGTTTTCTATCAGAGTGACTTTGAAATTCATTTGCAAGTTAGATATGTCACCTCTAGGGCATTTAAATTGCTAGGATTCATTAAAAGGACTACTAAAGAATTTAAAACCATTTCTTCTATTATTTATCTATATAAAACTCTTATAAGGCCTATCTTATTGTATGCCTCCATCATTTGGTCTCCACATGACAAGTATTTGATTAAGGAGCTTGAGTTAGTTCAACATAAGTTATTTAGGTATGTTGCGTATAAAATGAATCGGAGAATGAGTGTTGTTGATCATGACTATTTTGATTTAGCCTTATCTCTTAATTTAGAATCTGTTAAGTCATTACATGTCTATCATGATATCTACTTTCTTAAAAAGGTGCAGCTTGGTCTCGTAAACTGTGATCCTATTGTAAAATTATTTGATGAGCGTGAAAACCGCTATAATCTAAGGGTATTTAGAATTTATCAAGAGAGTACTTCAAGAAGTGTTTTCATTGTTATATGAGGAATTTACAATTTTTTTTTATGTAAACTTATATTACATGTAAAGGGTTTTGCCCGTTGAATATTAATAAAATAAAAAAAAAAAAAAATATATATATATATATATATATATATATATATATATATATATATATATATATATATATATATATATATATATATATATATATATATATATATATATATATATATATATATATATATATATATATATATATATATATATATATATATATATATATATATATATATATATATATATATATATATATATATATATATATATATATATATATATATATATATATATATATATATATATAATGTAAAAAATTTTTACATCTCAACTTCAGAAAAATTGTTGAATTATTCAAATAAATTAACTCAATCATCTATAAATGTATAAGGCATACTGGCATGTACCGTTATAATCAATTTTCACTGAGATAAGCTCCCATTTGATCAATAAAAATATTTGGAATTGCTCCAAATGATTCAATTAAACTTGAACTTTGTATATATGAAGTAGAACTGTTGATGAGATCACCAAAAACTGTTTTTTAATTTAAGTTAGCTATTAAAAACCGGAAATTCATGGTACCTTTCAGAGCATTTCATCCTTAATTTTGAATACCTATATTAAACAAGACTGAATTACTCAATATATTGAAATCTGCATTATATTTATGTACATAAATTGGATAAAACGGAACAAAGTTACTACGTACATAATTTAGATTCAAAGATAATTATCATATCAAAAACAAATAGACAATATATTTTATCTGATTTAATCCCTTCAAATACATTTCTTATCACGTATCAATTTCAATGTTACTTGAAACATGAAATATAATTAAATGTAGATATAACAAAAATTTTAAGGAATTTTTAGAGGTAATATTTACTTGTGAATATTTCTTGATAAATATTACAGCATGGGCTTAATATTTTATATTCAACTTGAAAAAAAATATTCAGTCAGGTATTTATTTCACAAAACAAATAAAACATTTGAAAAATTTAATCTCAAATTTCATTCATGGACCATTTACGCTATTGTTTAATTAAACAAATTAGTAGAACCTACACATTTGATCACATATATCCTCTAGAAAATGTAGAACAAAACACAACAGATGATGGCTAACGGTGTCATTGACAGTTGATTAAATTAAACCAATAAATAAATCAGTAATAATGACTATATACTAAGCTGAAATGAAATATTACATTAACTAAGCTATGAATAAGTACGAAATACTATTCTGTATAGATATAATAGCGAGATATCTACGAATGCTTGATCTTTTAATTTGGGTGTGGTAAAATAATGGATATATGATGGAATAGAAGGGTATACCTATCTGAGTTTTGAGAAATAACTACACTCAATAAAGTTTGTTTCTTTTACCTATCAATGCGGCACTTTTACACTATATTCATAGGTCCTATGAAAAACTGTTTTTATTCCAACTTAACAAAACACTAATTACACAGACGATACACCACTCGTAAATCAATCTAGTTTCGGTAACTATTTCTGTCTAGATGACATCATGCGCCGGTTATGTCATGCATGAAGCATCACAGAAAAGTAAACAATGTTAATTTTTATACCATGAACAGCACTGCTACCGTGATTAAATAATTTTTTAGTTTTGAAAGTAAGCGTTTTTGTGTGTACATTTCAAATACATTTCGGACGTTTGTCCCCATCATATAAAAAAAAACGGCTAAGTGCAAGTAGGACTCGCGCACCGAGGGTGCCGAACAAAAAACATTTATATTATATGATGTAACTAAAAATTTACGGTATACGCAATTTTTTCTGTATCTGTGCTATAAGACGTTGCTTCGTTCCAATTTCAAGATTTTGAGTTCACGGGAAGTAACCTGTAGGTTTTGATACCCTTGCAGTGTCGAAAATTTGCGGCATAAACGGCTGTATCTTTTGATTACGTTGGCTTAGACGTTTGATTTTCACAGCTCCAAGGGACGGTAGATCTGAGTATTCGATATAAATTTCAGCTTGATACCTCCACGCTTTCCTGAGAAAAAGGGTCACAAAGTGATCCCATAAGGGTTTCGAGGTACTGAACCCTAAAAATTATATTTATGGAATTCAACACATTTAAAATTGAACAAGTTCAAAAATTTAAATTTTTTATTCTCTTTAAATAAAAACACCAAACTTCAATTAAGTTTTTATGTTTTAATAAGTTCTTTATCACGTTATATCCACTCACCATATTTTAAGATTACCTAATTAATGTTATCATCAAGTCAATTTGTATATCCAGCGGCTATACATCAACTTACAAAAAAGTAAGTAACTAATAGGAAAGTTTGGTTTTAACATTTACATTTTTTTTCTTCTAGAAGCATTTGCAAGACCGGCTAGGCAGGCCAAAGAGCTAAAGCCAATTTTACCATTCCACAAATATAATGACTACCTGAATTTGTCTAATGTTAATATAACTTTATTTTTCCACATTAAATATTATAGCTAGTCTCTAGAAAATGAAATTCCTCTTCTCAAACTGAAGCAATTGTTAGAGTGAACTAGGTTTGAAGTAGAGCAACACAAGTTCAATATAGTTTGAATCAATGGAAAGTTATTAAACCCTTCGTCGATTTCCAGATAAATTTCTTCTAGATTCCAAAATACTGAAATCAGGACTCAATGATGTTGAAAGGACCCCGCAAATTTTAAGTGGAAATTGGGTTTCACTCAATGTGTGTGCGTGTACGCGCGCGTGCACCCACACACACGCGCCCGTACACCCACACACTTACGCGTACGCCCACACGCACACTTACGCGTACACCCACACACTCTCTCTCTCACACGCACACCCACACACGTGCGCGCGCACACTCACGCACACACGCGCGCGTACACCCACACACACACGCGTTTATACTTATGTGTATATATGTTTGCAAATTCAGCATAATGTACAGAAAAAAGAAAGCACTTTGGAGCTTTCTGCCCATTCAGACTTTTGATCCACGTGCTCTGAAGAATCTAACCCCAAAATTTCAGAAACATTGAGTGAAACCCAATTTCCACTTAAAATTTGCGGGGTCCTTTTCTAAGAACATTAAATAAACCCACAACGTAATATCTGCAGTGAATATACAAATATTTTAAACGTCAGTTAAATTACACTAAATATTTCAATCCAATTATATAATTGACAATAACAACTTATATCTTTCATTTGCAATAGGAATTTCAGAAATCTCACAATTCACACCAACCCATATAAGCCATCAGCGATTCATTGCAGTTTCAGAATAGCTGTAAATTAAAATACCTTTGATTATATGAACATCCAATCGTTCAATTCATCAAATAAAATATTCAAACAATAGAAAAATAAACAACAAAAACTTGAAAACGTCTATTTCCAAGATACTTTTACATTCTTAAATCTAGTGGATAAACTATTTGTCTTCTGGTTTTGAGAAAACCAATGTGTATCCGCACTTGCCACAGTAGTGCCTGTCTTCCATGGCAGCCATAAAAACTCCGGCACCGCACTGTTCCCCGGTACATTCACGCCTCAATCTATGGATTTTACCATTCTCATCAACCTATAATAAAAAAATACAATCAAAACAAAATTTTAAATGACAACAATTCAACTACAAAATCAAATTAAATTTCAAAACTACAAATTTATGGAGAAATTTTGAGAATTATAGATCTAGTTTTTGAGTTCTAGTCAAGTTAACAAAAATACTGTTTTTACAGTATTTGCCGATATATTTTAACACTTGGATTATAGATGATACAAAAAAATTTAAAGTTTGAATACAAATTCTTGTCATCATAAGAAAACTTAAAATCCCTACTCAATTTTATATTATTCTATACTATACAAAATCACAATATGATTCAACAATATGGATAGTGAAAAAAAGAGAATAGGCGTGACGAAAGATTTTAAAATACTCTTCCGTAATGTGGGTACGCATTTACTAATTACGAAAAAACCTTTATTTCGGTAATAAACTCAAGTTTAACGAAGTTTAAAGCCATTTATTTAATATTTTTTAAATAGTGCGCGAAAACAGCTCGCAGGTGCAATTTCGTCGGTGTGATGTCACTCTTAGGTAAACATGTCATTGTGTCTATGCGTAACGAAGAAAGTAAACAAAACATCAAATTAATACGTGTGATAAAAATGAATTCCAAAAATTATGAGTGGTGTGCAGTACCGCAGTGTAAAAACACATAAATAAGAACACCCAACAAAGTATTTGTACTATTTGTACATGTTCCAAATAAGAAAATAATAAGAGATAAGTGGTTGAAACTCGCACGTCGGAATCCGAACGATATATATATATATATATATATATATATATATATATATATATATATATATATATATATATATATATATATATATATGTTTCAGAAAGATTTCCGCGGTCGGAAGTATTGAAAAACTTGGTTCACGGAATGAACCGCGTAAAAGATTTGAAAAATCTCGACGTTTCGGCTCCTTTTGCGAAGCCATCTTCAGGAGAATTAGAAAGGGAATAATTCAGAATCGTGGCCTCAATCTGCCTACTCCACGAATCGAATTAGGAGGAATCGGAAACAATACGATTGCGTGGTCTCAACCTGCCTACTCCACCAACCGTACTGCTTCCTGTCAACTCTGAAGTCTCTATCTGCCTACTCTTCAGAGTCAACTGACGGGCCGATCGTCGCGTGGCCGTATTTATAGGGGAGGGGGGCGGGTACTCACGCTCATCGGGATGCACTCTGATTGGGTGTGACATGGCGACCACTGAGAAGTGGTTTCCATGCTGATGGGAGCCTGTGACTGTCATCTCTGGTGTTCAAACAATTTGGACGTTTTTCTATTTCGATTCGTGGAGTAGGCAGATTGAGGCCACGATTCTGAATTATTCCCTTTCTAATTCTCCTGAAGATGGCTTCGCAAAAGGAGCCGAAACGTCGAGATTTTTTTTCAAATCTTTTACCCGGTTCATTCCGTGAACCAAGTTTTTCATATATATATATATATATATATATATATATATATATATATATATATATATATATATACAAATTTTTCTTTTCCGTTCTAGTTGCACATAAATAATTGCATCATCCCCATATGATGGTCTTGAAGACCTGAAATTAATTAGAACAAATACATACACATTGACTAGGTGATTTATCAGATTTTAGATGTTTACTATGAGGAAAAATACTACTAGTACTATAGGTTATTAATTACAAGTCATTTTATCGGATCTTAACATGGTATTAACAAAATAGTAACTTACAAGCTGTGAGGGAGCTAACCTCAAAAATAAACAATGACAAGTTTATTGTAAAAATAACCTATGAAAGAAAAATAAACGGGTTTGATTATATCTAAATTAGTTGTATCTAGGGTAAAGATAAAGTTCTAATGTTTCTAAACTCAAACGAGCAAAATTCTTCATTTGTTGCGAGGAAATCGCCCAACTTTAATACATCAATCCTGGGCAAATTTGGGCTATTTGCCTTACCAAAGCTTGGTTCCATTGTTATAGTAGAGTGGAGTCGATGAACCACACGTAAAATAATGAAAAATCAATCCAAATGCGTAATCAGTAGTATTCTCAACAACAAAGCGCAGTGAATGAGAGTAATAGAGTATTGACAGCGGAGGTTACCTAACCGTGACGTCATGCGCTGTGATTGGTGTTTCAGTTAAAATGGCCCATTGCAGTATTTTAATGTTTTATTTTATTGAAAATCTTAATAATCTGAATTTTTTAAATGAAACTAAAGCAGTGCATAACTTTTTTTTTAATATGAATTTTCCCCTAAAACCATCAAATCGACGATTTTTTGATACTGTCGTCATG
Source organism: Cynegetis impunctata (assembly GCA_030704885.1). Classification (NCBI taxonomy): domain Eukaryota; kingdom Metazoa; phylum Arthropoda; class Insecta; order Coleoptera; family Coccinellidae; genus Cynegetis; species Cynegetis impunctata. Next base: position 772,308 of record JARQZK010002912.1, read on the forward strand.
CCTATTGTATTGTCCAATCGACAAGATATATTAAAAGTGAAATGTAGGCCTACAACACGGGTATATTTTTATTTTGATTATTCAAAATGTTGAAGTAAGATCTTCCCATCATTAAAGAAAAGGAACAAAATTAATTATAAATTAACTCGTTTGAAAAAAAAGGAAAGTTATGTAACAATTAAAAATTATACGAAATAACCATATTAAACGAATAAACCATATTCGACATTATGAACGAATATCAATGGTTAAATGTTACAACAAACTGGAAGACAATACTAAAAAAAGCATTGCACTAAATCAATTTGATGATTTTAATTTAGCACAATTCCGACACCTTACCAAGTAAATTTAACTTAATATGGCTCTAATATGTGCAAGATGATCATAATAATTTAAAATGAATGTTTCAAGAATTTTTTGAGATTGAACTTCAATGAGAAATATTACATTAAATTAAGTTATCTGGAACATAGAAATTTAATGAAACATTGCAAGCAATATTTTGACAGAGGTAAAATTTCATACACTGAATTTCTATATTCCCATCTTTGTTTTATGAAACAAGAGCAAAAGAAACAGAAAAAAATTTAAACCTAAAAAATTTATAAAAGGAAAATGATGATGTTTTAGAAATATAAAATATATCTTATTACCTCAGATTACACTTACTTTGTAATATTTCAATACAGCTAACTTGACCTTCTTCTTCTTATGCTTGATCTTCTTGGGGGTAGAGTAATTCTTCTTCTTACGTTTTTTGGCTCCTCCCCTCAACCTCAACACCAAATGGAGGGTGGACTCTTTCTGGATATTATAATCAGAAAGTGTTCGGCCATCTTCCAACTGTTTTCCCGCGAAGATGAGACGCTGCTGATCTGGGGGTATTCCCTCTTTGTCTTGAATTTTTGCCTTCACATTTTCGATGGTATCGGAAGGTTCGACCTCAAGAGTGATGGTCTTGCCCGTCAATGTTTTTACAAAGATCTGCATCGTGGAGCGCTAGCTGAAAAGGAAATTATGAAAATTAGTTACTGACCATTAGTGAACCCACCAGAATTTATAAAAATATTTTATTCATCAATTTCTACATATTTTTTCGGTCATAAAAGTTATTGTATGTCAGAAAAAATTGGATAACAAAACTAAAAAGTGTTGCAAAAAAAAACCAATTAATTATTCTCAATTTGGCACAATTCCGACACCTGCTCAAGTAAATTTAACTCGATCAGGCTCTAACATGTGCAAATTCTACTTATTTTGTCAATCTTTATTGTTATCATATATTTGTCAGAACAAATTGGATCACAAAACTGTAAAATATTGCAAACAACCAATTTATTATTATTAATTTGGCACAATTCCGACACCGGATCGAGTAAATTTAACTCAATCAGGCTCTAATATGTGCAAATAAGGTTAAAATTCATTATTCCAGTATGCTATATAATAAAATACATAATACAGAAACAATGACAAATTTATATCATAATTTCAATTTTTGTTTCAATGTTGAATAAAAGGTAGAATTAAATCCTGGATTTCGCACAGCTGGATTAGGTATATGCAATTACTTTTAATCAATTATGTAATATAATTTACAATTTATTAGTAAGATATGAAATGCTATGGGCATGTTTCATACAAAATTATTGACTTATAATCAATTAATATTTTATTTTGATATTATTTGCTAACTTAAAGCTTCAACTATGCACAGGAACAGAGAATTAGTTGATAAAATCCTTTTCTTTTATAATGACTAGGTGGCTCTGTAGTACACGAGGAGCTTTACCTAAGTTGAGGAACATGCACTACGATAAATGTACTTATCCTTACAAATAACTGAAGGTACTTCATTAAGATATTAAAAAAATATATTACAATATCAAAATTTTCTCTTAGCGCTTGAAGGAAACTAATATCTTTTGCAATATCAATTCTTAATCGTTACTTTTAATTTCTACGAAAAAAATGAAAATAACCGAAAAGTAAGTATAAAAGTTAATTTATTTTCGCAGATTTTTGAAAAGATAAATAAATTTATTGAATTATTGTTATAATTTAACGGTTGTTAAATATATGGGAGTATTCTAATGAAAATTTCGAGAATTATTTTAAGTATATTCAATTTAAGTTATTGCTCCAATACATTCGTTATTCATGATTAAGATATTTTGTATATAGTAAAATTTTATAACCGACAAAATAAACTTTGGTTGAAAATTTGCGCAAGAAGGAATGATATTGTGTATAACAAACATTATATTGATTAATAAATGAAATATAGAGTGTATATCACAATATCAATAATAAGTATTTTGAATGAGTTGGAAATTTTTTTCTGCTTTGAAAATTCAATTTGCAGATACTAAAACAGTCTCAAATTGAAGGATTAACCATTTGAGTAGACTATGAAACATATATCAGCAATAAATGAATTTGTTCACAATATTCAATAGATCATGTGTTAATATGTAAGAACAAATAGAAATACAATACCAAAAATAGTACTGTAAAACAACAGTATTTGTTAATTTCTATTTAGCACAATTCCTACACTCAATCAAATATATTTCACTTGACCAAGCTCTAACATGTGCAAATAAACTTATATTCACCCATTTTCCGAATTACACAATTTCAAATAATTTTAAAACATATACTTTATGAAATTAGGAGTATCCACAAAAATTTAAAATTGTATTGTTAATTCTTCATATAATTCAACTTCTTTATGCTTTCATATTTATTAATGAAACAATTTTTTTTACAATTCTTTACTTCAGATTCACGGAGAAACAAGAGAATAATTATATCAGCCATCAAGTAAATTCTTTAAAAAAAACTACCTTTTTTCCGAAACTGTGATCTTTCAAAAAAAAGATATTCAATTTAAAGTCTCTCTACACTAGAATCTCTTGTATTCTAGTGTTTTACAGTGACAAATAATTAATGTGAAACAGTAAAATACAATGATTGTATTGTATTGTATTTATTACCAGTTTTTTATAAAATGATGACATTAGATAATTTTTTTTTGTTGAAAAATCACATTAGTTTGAAATGGATCGTTTTGTTTAAAATAGAGAATCAATATGAAATAATGGCATACTCTTCAATTCCTCAAAGAAATCAAATAAGTTTATATTTGATAAATTGTTTCAGATTCTGGCACATATGCAACATATTCAAAGTCACTCAATTTTTTAATACATCAATACTCCCTGAAGACACTTCAAACACCACTAAAAAATAATACAACAAAATAGTAAAGTTTCTTATTTATTCATTAGATATTACAATTCTTACACTAACAGTACAGCATTAATACATCCATCATTTTCTGGATTATTAGTAACTTGGGCATACTTCCCCCAAACAACTTTACCAGACTGAGTGACCAAACCCAATTCTGAAATGTTAACCTCGATAACGGTACCCTTAGTGATAACTCCAAGACTTGTGAACATTGGTGAACTGGGATTTTTCTTTACTCCAATTATTGGCAAATAAAAAGTAGCTTTTAATTCTGGATGTGTGACATGTGCTTTTTTGAAACGCAACGCCATTGGCCTTATAAAGCGTTCAAATTTAGGAGGCTTTCTAGTGAAATTTTCACCAACAAATGTGACTTTGGTAACCATACGTTTCCAAGCTTTCCTCTTGGTTTTACCAGTGGTTACAACCCTAAATACTTCTGCATCACTCTGAGCTTTGACTTTAGGAATAGGTACATCCCATTTTCCTGCCTTTTCTTTCCGTTTCTGTTTAATCATGTTGGATAACACCTTTGCTCTAGATTGTACATCTCTGTCTAAAAGATATACTGGCAACGCTCCTTCTGAAACTTTATCTGTAGTCTTCTTAATATTCTTCTCTTCGTGTGCCTGGATTTTCTTTTTCATTTGTATCTTTTCATTTTTGCGTTCTTTGTTGAATATTTTAGCCTTGATACCTCTTAAACTTCGGGCTACTTTTGATCTTTTGTGCGGCTCCCTAGCTTCCCTTTTTCTCTTACGTTCTTCATAATCGAGTTTACGACCATAAAGTTTGCGGTGGCGCTCTATATATTCGTTTTGCGGCATCTTGTAATGTTTCTAAAAGTAAAAAAATGGAAAACATGAAAACCTTCCTTCACATGATGCAATATCATATTCAGGAGTCAACTCTATGAATATGACTATTGCATTATACGAATAACAAAATCAGTTCACTTACCTTTTGAATGGTAATTGTACACGTTTTTGACTAAATAGTCATATTCACATAAATTGACTTCACACATTTCCGAATTTATGAAAGCTAACTTTAACCTAACTTTTCAGAAATAATTTACTGCCGCAAATCCATTTGAGAGCATACCATTTTATAAATTTATATCGTGTAAACAAAAGAAAATGAGAAAAACATGCAGTACAAAAATTAACGTTAGCCTGAAGCTGTTCGTATTTTACTATACAGTAGGTACCATGTGGACAAGTAAAACATGACCCATACTTTTTAATGAACCTTCCGATATAATACCTCATTCAATAGTTCAAAACATATCAACTAAATATCATTTAGATCAACTTTCGAAATAGTAATGATTAGTTATTTAAATAAGATAATCGTAAATATTCAGTATCCTATACTCACATTTTACTCCACCATTACTCTTTGTCAAAAGAACCAAGATATCTATGACAAGGAGGATATCAATCGCAGAAAATTTACGTGACAGAAATAGAATATCCGTTCATAGAATTAGTTTTTCTTTGTTTCAACCACAAAAGAAAATTTATTTTAACCTTTCTCACATTTCGTACTTAGACCATAAATAACAAATGCTAATTATAAATATTTACACAAAATCATCAACATTCTAGTGGATTTTTCAGCTCCTATTCACAATTACCTTCCAATCACCCTTTTATCTATCCCCTGTGTTGAAAACCAACTGACCAACTGATAAAGAAATATAGGCAGATAGTAGGCCCAATGATTGAGAATGTCTAGATTGCCACACTTACTTTTTCGTTTCCGGAAAGAGAAACTTCACAATTTCTGGGCCCAATATTTAGCCACAGAGGACGTAGACGTAGTCAAAAGAGAAGAAAAATGTAATATTCCATAGAATCTGCTATTATTCTATGAAGCCTGTTTTGACTTACAGGATGCAGGTTAGAAAATTTAATTGTGTACCTACTAAAAAATAAAAATGTAATTAAATGCATTTCCCTGTTTAGAGCTTAGGGTAAAATTATCAGAGCTAATTTAAAGAGTTAAATCATTATAATCACTTCATTGGGATAATTTGAATTTGTTTCACTGCAGTGTTCGTTCCGTTTCGCATGTTTGAGGTAGTGATTAATGATTAACTGAATCCCCAATCATTGCAAGATGCCTGGTTGGTATTACGACAAGAAAGAAATCAGAAATTCACCATCTGCTCAAGATGGACTCGATTTTGATACAGAGATGAGATATCGCAAAGAAGGTAAATGAATTTGATCACATCTAATATCTACCTATGTACCTATATCCAAATATTTTTAAGGCGCACGATTTATTATTGATACGGGTTCCAAAATGGATCTTGGTTACAACACAACAGCAACAGGAGTTGTATATTTCCACAGGTTTTATATGTTTCATTCATTTCGACAATTCCCAAGATATGTAACAGCTTGCTGTTGTTTATTCCTAGCTGGAAAGGTAGAAGAAACTCCTAAAAAGTGTAAAGATATAATCAAAACAGCTAGGGGTCTTTTATCTGATGAAAAGTTTGCGACTTTTGGAATGGATCCTAAAGAAGAGGTAATCCTAAGATATTTTCTCTTACATTGAATGAATAAGTCCTTACCTGAGATGGGAGAAATATGAACCAAAAAATTAATAGTTATAATAATAAAACCTGTTTTTGTCATATAATTGTTCAAAGTAGCAATTGGTTTGAAAAAAGGAAATTGCAAAACTAACCCTCATTACTTACTTTCAGGTCATGACACTTGAACGAATATTACTTCAAACTATTAAATTTGACTTACAAGTGGAACACCCTTATAGCTACCTCATTAAATATGCAAAATGCCTTAAAGGAGATAAAGCTAAGCTGCAGAAAATGGTACAAATGGCATGGACTTTTGTAAATGATAGTCTGTGCACAACATTAGCATTACAATGGGAGCCTGAAATTATAGCAGTAGCCCTAATGTATTTAGCGGGAAAACTAAGTAAATTCGAGGTTCTTGATTGGAGTGGCAGGAATCCAAGGCATCTTAGATGGTGGGATGTTTTCGTTGAAGATGTTACTATGGATTTACTTGAGGATATATGCCATCAGGTGAGATCAAAAATTATATTTTTTGTTCTTTCTTGTATATTTGTTGACGTATAAGTCTTATCCAAATGGTTTAAAAAATCTGAAACTTTTGTCTAATTTTTTGTTGTTTTTAAAAACTTTTAGTTTTTTCTATTAAATATTCAATCAAGATGTAAAAAGTTCTGATTTACCTGCTTTTAAAGCTTATTGATTTAATACTATACACTATACTACAGACAACAGCACATTGATTTTCACGATCCTTTTTGTGTCACGTCACACAGCTGGTGCCGATATTTCCACTTTGACATAGAAAGAAGTAGGTATTGATGTTTTCATAATAGGATGCAGATTTGCTTTTCTTTAGGTGATACAATATGAGACATTCTACATAAATAAATCCTTCATTTTGTTTGCACTTATCTTCTATGGGTGACTAAACTTCATACTAGAGTGTAATCAACAAATTTTATTTTCATTTTTTGTTGCATATTTTAATAGTCAGTTATTAATTTGACTATCGATTTTTGTTCTAGGTACTGGATCTCTACTCATCTCAACCAACCGCTGTTCCCGATAGTCCTCCTCCAAAATCACAAGGTAATCCTACTCCTACAAAAAAATCGAATGATCAAGAAAAAATGGATACTTCCGATTCGTCGTTGAGCAACAAAGCAATTCAAATGACAGATATGGCACCATATCAGTATCAAACCTTCACCACAGCTCCCCCTCCTACCTACTCATCAGTCTACCCAGCTCCAACAATCCAGGTCACTCCCCATTTAAGTGCTCCGCCTCCACACATATCCGCTCCGCCCCCTTCCGTATTTCCACAATATGTTAACCATCCCCCACCTACATTTCAATCCGTTGCAGGGGCAGCGCCATCATTTTACCCGCCTGCTGCACCCCCACATCAGAATCAAAGACCTTTCTATCAGCCTCCGCCATAATTAATATCTTTCCATGTGGTGTTTTTGTATATAAGTTTGGATAAGTAAAATATACTAAACTAAGTCATGTTTTCATTGAGTACCTACGCTGATTTTATCATCATTATGTTATTATATCCCATATTGTTCAAATGGATCAAATAAAGAATAGAAAAAGAAATATTTACAGAATTCTTAATATTTCAAACATCAACTGTACAAAGTTTACAAAAAGTAACTTACTGCAAACGATCCGCAATTCTATCCAAAACATATTCTGAATCTATACATTGTTATGCAGGAAAAATTAATCAAAGACTGTCTTTATTTAATTAGAATTTAATTCATGTCTCATTCAAAATTGTTATTCACAACATTGCTTTTTACATATAAGGCACTGCGAGTAACCACAATAAAACAATTCCATCCTTTTCTATATAGCTTATGATATAAATTTCTCTCTATTTACACAGCCTTTCAGACAATCTATTGGTATACATATAATTCTAATAAAAAAAAATTGAAAACAAAAATATAATACAATTAAAATACTCATACAGACATAATTATCGAATAAAATCTGTGTATAATTGAAACAATAAGCTGCACAAATTCCATAAAAAGAAGCATTCATATATATAACCTTTCTGAATTAATTATTGTATTGGGATAAGCAGCGGTTGTTTCATGTAAAAAGTTCGATTCTTAAAATTCAAATTTCTTGATATAGTCAAATATTTGAGATTCGTTATAAAATCATTTCTATGTATATGCTAACATTTGCATATTATACATTTTGAAACGTTAAATAATACCATTGAATTTCAAAATTGCACAATTTTTAGATACATAAATAACACACACATTTTTTCAAGTAGTTAAAAAGATATTTTAATTTTTTTAATTAATGTAAGACATTTAAATTTTTGGAATAAAAAAATATGATGTTTCCACAGTGAATTCATATATTAATCGAAATGGTTCATATATTGTTAATATACACTATTTCAGTTTATATAAGTTTAATATTTTTTAAGTAAATTGATATATTAAAAAGTTTCAAAATAAATTGTACATATTTATTAAATTACAAATATACCACAGAAAGAATAAAATGAATTAAGTTTTTTCAGAGTTTTTCAAAGGCTACCCTTATGTTTAATATTTCTTCAATAACAACCAATTGGCATGGTGAATCTTTACAATATATAAATTTACTAGGTTACTTTAAAAAAATTTTATTCATAAATGTGAACGTCTGTAGGCCACACTGTAGTAAGAGTAGTAAGATTGATTTCATTTTCGATGAAAGAAGATAATTCAACTTGTACTTGAAATTATTGAACATGCTTATTTTTTTTAAAACAGAAGGAAACATCATATTTTCGCAAATTAATGTATCAGTCAAGTAACAGTGTTAGGTTTGATTCCATGTTGTCAACAAATGACTTTGGAAACAGGTGTATCTGTTTCAACGTACCTCTTCTATTCTGAATTAGTAGTCGGGACGGTGGTGCACTTTGGCACATGTTATGATTCTTCCACAGTTCGAAGAATCCTGAATCAGGTATTAAGCACCCAACACACTCACAGGCAAAATTAAAGTATTGCAAAATTGATTGAGCTTAAATTTTAATACTGATAATACTTCGTTTAAATATAATTTTTTTTTAGCAAAAAAGCTTGCTTAATAAATTATACGTAAACTTTGCAAAAAACTCGCCCATGAAATAAAGGAGATTTTGCCGCAAAGTGTGCGTCCATACTGCCAAGACAAATTTTATAAAACACTTTCGAAAACATTTTCTGTCAATAATATCAGATAGTTAACACTTATCGTGTTTTTACCTGTATCAAATAACCGAAATAAAACGCATTAAAAAAAATCATTACTTTTGTAACGTACACACAACTATTATCTGCTAAAAAATAAAACGGTAAAATATGGCGAACGAACCAATGGATCGTTAAATGAGCCTGGTCTGCTTCAGGTAGTGTATAAGCAGAGAGTAAACAAAACGGTATTGGGCTATGGTTTGGACCATGAACGCCCTCTGGTAACGTAGATGCGTGACTACTCGGGGTATACAAACCTCCTGAAATTAAGAAACGCATTAATATTATGCGGACATTTACTTAGTTAAACCATACAACTTACATAAAGTAATTTCCAGAGAGGAAAACATGTTCCCTGTATGGTATATGATTTACTTACTAAACAATAATAACTACCAACTAAAAACAGTTATAACTATAAAATCAACCTGCAAGGCAGAAAAATCAACTCAGCAGTTCATACAAAATTTAGACGCAGAACTCCAACTGTTCTTTACCAAAAGGTTTAATGTTCTAGCACATTAGGCAGTATATTAAATGCATGAATAGCTATAACATAGCTCATCTTATTGTTAGTTCTCTTCAAATTAGGCAATTGTATGCTCATAGCGATCTGTCCAAGGCGTTTGACTGTGTTTCTCACGACATACTAATAGACAAGCTAAAATTCTATGGCTTGACTTTGGGCAGCAGTCAGTTGATTCGGAGTTATCTCACGGATAGACGTCAGGTGACTTATTGTAGGGGATTATTTTCCAGGGAAAGGGTTATGACGCATGGAGTTCCTCAGGGCTCTATATTGGGACCGTTGCTGTTTCTCATATATATCAACGATATAACGTCTTCCCTGCAGCACTGTAAGGTCACACTTTACGCGGATGATACGAGCTTTTTGCTGAGGGCCAGAGAGTATGAGGATCTGAATGAAAGGGTGGCTGAGTGTGGTGAGAGTGTGGGTGACTGGTTCATAACAAATAAGCTTAATCTTAACAAGGATAAAACAAAAAATGTTATGTTCTCCCTGCGGCATAATAATAATCAGGATAAACATGAGTACGTGAAATTCCTTGGTATTACTCTTGACCCCAAGCTAACTTTTGAACAACATGTGGATAACATCTCCAAGAAAGCAGCTTCCGGAGTTTTTGTACTCAGAAACCTGGCAAAGATTGTCGATCCTAAGGTTTGCCTCACTGCTTACCACGCTCTCGTGCACTCTGTTTGTGCCTATGGCCTCTTGGCTTGGGGACACTCGTCTCACGCTGCAAGGGTGTTTGGTATTCAGAGGAGGGCAGTCAGAGTCCTGGCCGGAATTGGTTATGGGGAGGAGGCAAGACCTGGCTTTGAGAAGTTCGAGATTCTTACTCTGCCTTCTCAATACATTCTTGAGTCTCTACTTTTTGTTCGACAGAACATAGATAAGTTTGAATCTTCTCAGGATGTGCACTCTCATGATACAAGGTCATGCACAGACCTGCGTATTGATTTTTTGAGACTAAAGAGATCATGGAATGCCACATTGCACTATGCACCAGCTTTTTTTAATAAGCTACCAGCTAGAATTAGGGAATTGCCAATTAAACAATATAAGACTGTGATAAAAGCATATTTGCTAAAGAAAGTGTTCTACAATCTTAATGACTTTTTAAGCTGTGATGTTTCAGATTTTTAATTGTTTTAATTTTATTGTATGTAATAATAGCTTTTAACTATTTTAATTTCATTGTATGTAGTATTAACGTCTCCGATTTTAGATAATTTTTAATCAGTAAGTTTTTTCTTTTCATTAATATTTTGTTAGCTGTTGACTTAGTGTTAGCCTTGGATTCAAGAATTTTTTGGACGAATGTAAAAACTGTTAATTGATGTTTATCATGAAATAAAGTCTGTCTGTCTATCTATCATATTTCTTATACAACTGTGGGATGTAATGTGCATACCTTTCAGAATGAGACTCGTAAACATTTGCGACAAATTGAAATGATAATTTATCCAAAAAGTATATTAATATTTATTAATAATTTGAAGTCGTTATATTTATTAATAATATAATAATAATAATAATAATAATAAAATATTTATTATGCAACCACTACACAGGTACACAAAAGGTGACATTCACATAAGTGTTCTTCCATGACACCAATAAATCATAATGAACTACATGACAATGTAAACATTTATTTAGTTCAATAAAGAAAACATTTACCTAATAGTTAGAATAATCAACAATTTCAAATTCTACATCAACATTAAATTGAACAAGTATTCCTTATAAGATCTTTTAAAAACATTCAAAGAAGAGTTCTGCATTAGATGAAAAACATCACTATTCAACAGAGTTTTACAGATAAGAATGCAAATGAGTTTCCGAATTTTTGTCCACAATGTTCAGGTATATGGAACCTGATTACATTCCTGAGATGGAGACTGTGTAGGTCCTCTCTTCGAGTCATGTAGTTGTGAAGATATGATGGGCACTCAGTTTTCAGGATTTTGTACACAAACATTGCGAACTGAAACATCATTCTATGTTCAAGTTTCAATGTTTTACATTTGGCATAGGATGGAGTTATGTGATCAAATTTATTGATGCAGCATACAAATCTCATGCATGCATTTTGAAGTAACTGCATCCTTTCCTGGCATTCCTTGTTCAGAAAGTGGAAATAGACCACGCTACAGTAGTCCAACTGGGACCAAATCAAAGATTCCACCAGGGTCAACTTCAGCCGTTCTGGCAACAAGTACTTAAAGGAGTACATGCTTCTTAACTTGCAGTAAGAGTTGCCGATTTGTTTATTCGCGTGTTTCTCAAAATTCAGATCACTGTCAAACATCACACCCAGATTTCTCGCTGATTCCCCACGTTCTAATACTGTTCCATTTATATTCAGTTCCACAAAATTATATTGATCAAACTTGTTTCTAATTCCTCTACTTCCAACCATAAGGTAAACAGATTTCGTTGGGTTCAAAATTAATCCATGATCCTTAGACCACATCTCAATACTATTCAAGTCCATATTTATTCTTTGCATACTTAAACAAGCATTCTGTGGTGCAAATCCCATTGTTATTTGGGTGTCGTCTGCGTACATGTGATATGAACAATAGGACAGTTTCTCAGGAAGACCAGTTGTATATAATGAAAACAAGAGCGGACCCAAAATACTTCCCTGAGGAACTCCATGCACCACCAAGGCGGAAGTTGATCCCAACCCATCCACTTCTACAGTAAATGATCTAGAACTCAAATAACTGCCAAACCACAGGCATACTTCATCGGAAAAACCAAAATACTTCATCATAGCAAGCAACAGTTTATGACTAATTAGATCGAATGCCTTACTATAGTCCAGCAGAACCAAACATGTTATCAACCTCCTGTCCATATTATGCGCTATCTCAGTTGTTACCTTGGCCTATATCTCATAGACCCGTTTGCATGAAAGTAGACTGTGATGACTCCAGCATTAACATGAAGACGACGTTACCCAACAAGAATGGTCAGGTTAAATAACAACGCAGGAGTTGAAAGATACTTTTTTCTAGCCATATGAGTTGCTCTGTCTTCGCATAATGAATGAGGTTGAACCCTCTCAACCAGATTGATTAACGAACATTAGTATACACATATAAGACTAAAAAAAGTTCACCAAATGGTGGTAAGTGACAATCGTTGAATTACGATAAGACAGATTCCCACTGTCTTGAAAGACAATTAAGTTAATTAAAACATTCATGATTTTTTAATATACTTGATTTGGTTATATGAAGCAATTATTTCATCCCTACAATAAATGGACTGAATTGTAAGTTAAACGGACCAAGCAACTCACCTGATTGTGATCAATGGTATACAGAAGCAAATCAGTCAAGATGGTCAAGCCCGTCCTGCCCACTCCGGCCGTACAATGCACCAGAATGGGGGGATTCTTGTTGTGTCCGGGCGGTATTTCGCTTATGGAGTGCTGATGCACTGACTGCATTTCCTCCAGGAAGCCAAGGAAGTGAGCGACCGAATGAGGGCAACCCTGATCGCCCCAGTCGGAGTAGTGGAGGTGCCACAGGATGCGGTATCTCCTCGACGAAACGTGGCACAGTCGAATTTTGCTTGTGACGCAGTGCCCCGTCGTCTGGGAGAATTCCCACCATACCTGAAAGTCCTGTAAACGAAAATCGAGATCACTATTGGACACGAAAAAAATTCGGTCGAAAATTGAGAGCGAATATACATAATCGAATACTTCTTTACTGATACCCTTTAATAACACTGTCCAACAATGAAAATATATCGTGATCAAATAGCTCAGTGTTATTTTAATGAATTTTCATCGCATAAATTGAAGAATTACCTTGAGAAATATCTCTAACTTTCTAGATACAGCGACTTGTGATTTTTTAAAGACTAGTTGGGGTATTTTGTTATTGGAAGTTGTCACACCTGCCAATTGTCAAAATACAATCTTTTCTGCTGACAAAACGCAATGTAACCTATGAAACTAATTAAATCAGCTGTTACTGTGAGTTCCATATAGTTTCTGCTGTAATAAGTGCAGAATATCTAGTTCTCAACTGGAAATTTGTTGATTCCAATAGCTGTTGCATAAAAATAACACAAAAATATGTGAATTGAGAGAATAATCTTTTTAACATATGTGCTTAAAACGCAATCAGAACCCATTTGTGAAATCTGACTATGAGCATTATTTCTGTATGGGGGTAGGGGTAAGTCATGGGCTCCTCTGTTGTGTTGCATTTATTTTTCAAATTTACCATGAGAATGGCTCATTGATGAACCAATCTGTAGTTAGTGTTGCATCAATGAATATACCCAAAATCTGTGAATGATGCAATGAGAGCCAGATCGTACCATCCACTGACTGACTTAAATGGAGATTATGAGGTTTAAAATAATGTGGCACAAATTTATTATTAGGATCGACCGGATGTACCATCCTATTTAGTAACGCCATTTCTTATAGAATCCTTGCAATTTAGATGGTCCACTGTGGCTTTGAAAAATGTAATATAAAGTATGGTGAACCCACATGGTCACATATTTATGATTTGGTGGGATGGTCCGCTCTGGTTCTCAACGCCTCATTTATGATAGATTTTCTAGACAATATAAGTAGTTCATAAGCAACTGATTCCTGGATTTTGGAACAAGGGGTAATTGAACTACTCATAGGACGTGTAATTGACACTAAGGGCACTATAACCTATTCTAAAACAATAGGAGTTATTATTTCGTTAGTTAAAAACCTCTAATTGTTCAATCGTATAGATGACATGTGATGCTGTTGGTTATTCTTCAACCTTTTCGAACAATTTTAAATCGTTAACTATGCTTACCTGTCCAACGTCAATGCATCTCTCGCCTGCGTCCGGCAGGTATCCCATATCTTCCGTGAGATCGGTCAGCTGCACGATAAGGTACACCTCGGCCTCCCAAACGCACTGCCAGAAAAATGGCAGGGTGAGCCGCGTGGGTCCTTGAGCCGCTATATAAAACCTTTGTTTGCTGCCGACTGTCGCCTGAAATTGACGGAATTAATTTTAGTTTTCACTGATAAAAAAACTGAGAAACACGTTGAAAATTTTTTTCCTACAATGAAAGAAGCCCGGATACTAAGTCACAAGTGCAGGAATCAACATGTCCGCTTGTGACAGTTATAATATTCGATACTTGCACATGCCACTTTTATTTATAATTTATGTCAATGAACTTTCGGAGCATATGTGTCCTCTACGTACCATCCAGTATGCCGACGATACTACGCTTTGTGGGACCCATTCTGACCTTGCTTATTTGGAACGGCAGGCAAAAGCTGCGATAACTAGGGTCGAAGACTTTTTTACGGCTAATGAACTGAGTCTTAACATAGATAAGACCAATACACTTATGTTCGCATTGAGAGAGCTGGAGGATGGTCAGAAATCCTTACCATTCTTAGGGGTCACCCTGACACAAGATTGAACTGGAGGGACCACATATCTATTTTGTCTCCAAAGCTTTCCAGTACTCTTTACTTACTACGTAGAATCTCAGAGTATGTTCCTTTTCGTGTGTCTAGGGCTGCCTACATGGGACTGTTTCAGTCTAAGATCTCTTACGGACTGCTTTTCTGGGGACAGTCTACAGATTGGGTGCAGATATTTACACTGCAGAAGACAGCCATACGTATTTTGGGTCAAGTAAAGCAAACAGAAAGTTGCAGGCCACTGTTTAAAAAATTTAACATCTAGCCTCTGGCCGCACTTTATGTGTATCAGTGTCTAGTATACGTCAAGTCTAAACAAGCTACCCTCTCTACTGTAAACTCTCGACAGGAATATCTTACAAGAAATGGGGATGATCTTCTTATTCCTCAACATCGGCTAACCATCACGCATAAAAGCTACATTACTCTGTCTTTGAGACTTTTTAACCATCTATCACCGTATCTAAGAGATTTATTAATGAAAGAGTACAAAATTAAGATTAAATCACTGTTGTTGGACCTATCCCCTTACACTGTTGAGGAGTTTTTAAATTGTCAAATATAGTGTCTATATATTTTTAAATGTGACATCTTGTTTATTATGCAATTTTAAAATACCTTAAGTAAGCATATTGCTCTTAACAATTTTTATATTGTTACTTTTAATTTAAGGTTTCATCACTTTGTTAAAATATTTGTCAAACTGTTTGTAAACCTTGACGATGCTAAATCATTCCAAATGATGAGTAAGCAAATAAAGAATATTGTATTGTATTGTATGCTTGTATCCGAGACTGCTTTCAGTCCCTGATCCATTTGTCAATCTAGTCTTGAGATAACCAAAGTCAAAGTATCTATATTTCAAAAAAATACATAGCAAAATACAAAGTATTTACAGAGTATTTAACAAATGGCGTCAAATAGGTAGGTACAATAAAATCAATTCAAAACTCAACACTAAAAATTAATAGATTTTAAAACTTAATAGATTTTAAAACACTAGATACATCAAAACATTGATCAAAACTAAAATGGCTAAAATTAAAAACAAACTTGTACACATTTAAACAAATTTAACATCAGAATTGTATACATAAAACAAAACGTATACAAGGATAAAATGTCGGCAACAGTATAAGGTTCCAATTCGATAAGGAACTTTTTTTTAAAAGCTACAGCCGTTTCAATTTGTCTTATTGATAATGGAAGGCAACCATAATACCTAATGCACGAATAAAGGGGACCATGCTTGAAGACAGTCAGCCTATGAAGGGGTATATCATAGTTAAGAGACCTAGTACTACGTGTATGTTTAGGTGAGTAGCTCCGGAAGAGATGCTTATTATTATATAAGAATGTTACACACTCAAATATATGCATATCTTGTCACAAGTGGACACTAAGCATCAGAGGGTTGAATTAACTGAATCTTCGAGAAAAAATCGTACACGTTTGGAAATCATAAACGAAACTACTTACTGTGATGTGAGAGGCATTGATGTAACCATACTTGTTATCTTTGGACGGAATTAATCTAGGTCGATTGTCCTCATAAGGCAGCACGTCCTTGAACCGATTGAACGCCGAGTTCTCGTTCAGCAAGGCGGTGGTGAAATCGGCGTTCTGTTTCTTTTTGGGAATTTTATCGAATTCGAAGAATAATTGACTATCGGCTAGTTTGTTCTCCAACATAAGGCACTGCAAGTAACGGAATGAGAAGTAAAACTTAAATATTATAATAATAATAATAATAATAATAATATTTAATATAGAACATCAAAACAATATTACATTGAAAACCATATTACTACATTACATTACTATGTTACACTATGTTCTATATCCAATGAGCTGCACGATAGAATATAAAAAACTGTGTGTGCAGTAACTCCCAAATTAACAAAACCAATATACTATCTATATCCAGGCATGTCGAAAATGATGACCTACTTTGAGAGGTATTCTCCAGTATTTACAAAACACCTCAAGCATTAAAATTAAATTTAAACCCGCTTTCTTTAATCCACATATCGATCTTGAGCTTATTTCTTTTGTACGTTCCTGCTTTCATTTGCAGGGGCAAGGCATTAAAAGCCTTTGGGCCAGTAAAATTTATGTGCCTTTGCATGGCCAAGTGCCTGACAGAGGGAAGCAGTACATTCTGTTGAGACGCACCCCTCGTGTTTAATTGATGCTTCAATTCTAATTTATAGTAAGGCCTTTTGAGCATGAATCTGATTACTGACTTAACATGAAGTTGTTCCAATGTAAGAAAATTATAATTTTTAAACAAGATTTCAGTTGAAAATCGCTTATTTTTAAAATACATTACTTTTATCACATATTTCTGCGCCACAAACAAAGGTTGCAAAACTGTCTTACATGCACTTCCCCAGACCACCAGGCCATAGTTTATCATCGACTCAACAAGAGAGTAATAAACCGTTCTAAGAATCCTTCCCTGTAGCACATTTCTTAGTTCATAAAATTTATATATGAGTTTTCTTACTTTACCCACTACATACAAAACGTGTGTTTTCCAATTTAAATTTTCATCAACAAATACTCCCAAGTATTTGAGTGATTGCGTTCTTTCTACTTTGTTTTTGCATTTACAGTCCTAGTACAACCTGAGCCATGAATTCTTATGCTTGTGAACATCGGTAAATTTACCCTGGTAAAGCCGAAGGTTATAAACTTTGTTTTTTGTATATTTAGTGACAATAGACTGTAGTCCAACCATTCTTTAATTTTTGTTATCGCAGTTTCCGCTTCACTCTGAGCATCCTCCCAAGTTTCTCCACTCACAACCACTGCAGTGTCGTCCGCAAAACAGAAGACACTCCCCACGTCAAGCACAGAGAGCATATCATTAATAAATAGGTTGAACAAAAAGGGACCAAGCACTGTACCCTGCGGCACACCACATCCCAACTCGAGAGGATCGCTTAAACTACTGTTCACTTTTACACATTGGGTTCTGTTCGTAAGATATGATTTAAACAAGTCATTCGCCACCCCTCTAATGCCCATATTGTTCAACCTACACAGTAAGACTCCGTGCGCCACAGTGTCGAAAGCCTTGGTCAAATCCAGAAATATTCCTATAACCTTTTTACCACCATCCAAACTACTAAGTATTTTCTCTGTAACTTTACTCAATGCATCTTCTGTGCTGGTTTCCTCTTTAAATCCATATTGATTATCAGATAAAATAGCATGTTTATTGAGAAACTTTGCCAGTTTAAACTTAATGCATTTCTCTACCAATTTGCTAATAGTACTTATTAAGGCTATAGGTCTATAATTTGTTGTTAATTCTTTATTGCCTTGTTTGTAAATAGGTATAACTATGGCTTTTTTTAAGGCTTCAGGATATACTCTGTACAGAAAATACGATTTATTATATGGACTAACGGTTTCAACAGAAATACATGGTTATCCTTTATCATTTCAGATGTTATGTTGTCTTGTCCACTTTGAACATTATTTTTTAATTTTTTGATCTGATTTATAATTTCGCTTTCGCTAATAGGAATGAAGAAGAAAGACTCTGGATTGACTGGTGTAGCCCCAGTGTAGTTATGATTTCGGTTCAACTCAATCAAAGCCGCCAGTTTATCTCCTATACTAGTGAAGAAGCCATTGAATTCATTTGCTATCTGACTTGGATTACTCAGTATTTCACCATTACTACTCATAACATGTTTTACTTCCCTTCTGGTTTCCTTATCACCAGTAGCATCCTTTATTATTTTCCACGTTTTTTTGTGTTCCGTCTCACTTTCTAAAATTTTGTTTTTATAATAGTCGTATTTGGATTTTTTTGTTAATTGATTTCTGTACTGTCTGTACGTATTCAGAGCATCCAAGCAATTTGGATTAAGAGCTGACTGTTTTTTTAGTTTATCTCTTTTTCTTATTGATATCAAAAGGCCATCAGTGATCCAAGGTTTTAGCCTTCTCTTCTTATTACTAATTTTATATTCATACTGGCAATTTTCAATACAGGTTTGTAATGAGTTAATGAAGTTATTTGTACTTAAATCAACATCATTGGTATCCATCACGTCATCCCTTAGTTTTATGATACACTCTTGTACTTTTAACATTTTTACTGTCAGTGTTCTGGAGTTCTATATTCAAGAAAATAGGAAAATGATCAGTGAAGTCCTAGTTAATATAGCCGAGTGCACATCACTATAAAATTGGCTTTTGCATTTCACGAACAAATGATCAATGCAAGTATTCGAGCTACCTTGTACTCGAGTTGGACTATTTATAACACTTGTGAACCCAAAACTATGCATTAATGTTAAATAATTATTCGTTTGTACTGAGCTAGTATCCAACAAGTTAATATTGATATCTCCGATAAAGACATACATGCGGTTAGGATCTACAATGCTTTGTTCCAGTATTTCACCTAAGTCAGATGTAAAATCATCCACATTAATTTCATGGGAACGATAGAATGCTAAGACATCTACCAATGTATTATTTTTAAATAATGACATTTTATGACACTTTACACTCTTTATTTCAATAAGTGAATGGTCTTTACATATTTGTTCTTTTGCATATATCATACATCCATCAAACTTGTTATGTACACTGTTATTCCAAAATGCACAGAAACCAGGTATATCAAAGTCATGAATATTGAAAACTGTGTGTGTCTCTGACATAACAATGACATCGATTTCCCCCTCTATAGACTCCAGAAACACTAAATTTACATATTATTAAATATTATATTATTATACATACAATTATACATACAATTCAAAAAAATGATTAAATGAAATATTAATTATACATACAATTCAAAAAAATGAGTCATTAAATTATCTGTTATCACAAGAAATTTTGAAACAATAGGCATATACGAGAGGCGAACGCCTAGCAACGCTGTCGTGATAGTCGAGTCGACCACAAATTTCGAACTAGAATTCATTCGCCAAGTGTAATGTATATAAGGAACTACATTTCAATATCAGTCATTATTTTTCAATAACGGTTATATTAGTTCAGTATTTTCGGTACTGACAACCTGAATAACAAGAAAACGGTGTCATGGGACACCAGGTAGGAACGAAGTTCCTTCGGATAATATAGAATAATAATATCTTCTGATCCCAGAAAAATTTACAGATATGCCAAATCCATTAGCTTTTCGAATTTTTATCCCTCAGTTATGTATTTAGACGATAGAGTCGCTGATAATATTAAAGATGTCGTTAATTTGTTTGCTGAGAAATTTAGTAGTATATACAAAAATTTAGATTTAAGTGGAACTAATATCACATTCGATATTAGTGATAATATAAATGCAATCGAAGTCTCTGAGATCGATGTTCGAGATGCCATTAACAATTTAAGACCAGATTCTAGCCCTGGTCCTGATGGCATACATCCCAAACTGATAAAAGAATGTTCAGATTTAATTATAGTCTGGTTAACCAAACTGTTTAATGCTTCATTAGCTCTTGGGATTTACCCGGACGCATGGAAAATTTCGTATATTATTCCTTTACCTAAAGGCGGGGATAATGCGGACATAAATAATTACAGACCTGTAAATAAATATAATGTATTTGCTAAACTGCTTGATTTTGTTGTCTATCACAAAATTTTCGGTTATTTTCGGAGATTCATAGTTCCGCAACAACATGGTTTCATTGATGGCAGATCAACTGTTACAAATTCAACAGTTTATCATGAATTCTTAATAAAGCAACTAAACTCTGGCTATGTGGTAGATTCTATTTATATGGATCTTTCGAGAGCGTTTGATCTAGTAAATTTGGAACTTTTACTCCGAAAACTATATGCCTATGGCATGAGTGGTAGTCTCCTTCGATGGGTTTCATCTTATCTTCATGATAGAAAACAAATAGTAAAAATCGGGAATGTATACTCTTTTTCAATCACTGTTCTTTCGGGAGTAGGACAGGGGACTCATTTGGCCCCTTTATTCTTCCTCATTTTTGTTAATGATGTGGTAGATCAAATCCTGTATAGTAAAATTTTGTTGTTCGCTGATGATGCAAAAATTTTTAGAGAAATCATCTCCTACGAGGATATGGATAAATTGCAATATGACATAAATAGCTTTAATAATTGGTGTGTAGCTAATGGATTGAATATCAACGTAAATAAATGCTTCCACATTAGGTTTGGTAGATCACGATCTATTTGGCTTCTTCCATATTCTCTTAGTAATGAACTTATAAATCAAGTGAATTTTACGAAAGACTTAGGTGTAATTTTTGATGACAAATTATCTTTTAAGCAGCACTACGAATTTACTTTTCTAAAAGGTCAAAAGAAAATCTATTTTCTTAAGAGGTTTACTAATAAGTTTAACAACATTGAAACATTTAGAAAACTTTATTTCTCCTTTGTGTATTCAACAGTTATGTATGCTTCTCCTATTTGGAGACCTAAAGTTAAGGGAGAGATAAAAAAGTTAGAATCTCTCAATAGAGTATTTATTAGGTATGCAGGGTATAGAACGGGAATGAGAATTCCGTTTACAGATCACAATTTGGTTCCCCTCTATCAGAGATTTCAAATCTCAAATTTTGAATCGGCTATAGATAGAGCTGATGTGATCTTTGGGTATAAAATTTTGGTCAATTTAATTGATGTCCTGAAATATTGAGTCAATTTAATTTTTATATACCCCCCCGAAACCTTCGTCATAATGTTTATGATTTTCAACCTAACAATTGTCGTCAGGGAGATATAGAGAGAATTATTGATAGAATATCTATGTTATGTAATAAAATCGTAGACTGGTTTGATCCAAACACACTTTCGTTGTACAAAATAAAAAATTTATCAAAATCATTATTAAAATTTGAATGAATTGAATAACTTAATATTTTTTTATGTAATCAAATTTATATTTTTGTAGGCTTCTAGCCATAAACACATTGTAATTTTTAATGTATGGGGCTTGCCCCGTGAATAAAGATAAATAAAAAAATAAATAAATAAAAATAAAATAGAAGGACCGCAATTTGCGAAAACGAAACATGTGCGTGTCGGGGCGCACGACAGAAGTGATAACTTATACTAATCCAAGAAGATATAATTAATATTGAAATGTGGGGCTGAGAGCTCTTACGAGATTGTAAATAGAAAAATTAAAAAAGCCAGGAGTAACCTCTGGGATTCGAACCCAGAAATACGGCATACCAGGGTTCAGTACTTATACCACTCGGTCGTCAACGCAACGTAAAATATAGACGCAAGAGTGTATATAACGAGAGGATAACGTATCGCCACGCTATATAATTGAATATAAACCTACAATACGTAGGCATTATTTTATGAAAAAAATTTGTAAAGCTTTATCTTTTCATTATGCCATATCTGATTCCTATCGTAATCTGTTCTTTCATACATATAACTTATACAAAATTATTTCGATCTGACGTTTTCGAGTTGCTTGTACATGATTTAATGAGTACATATAATGCATTGGCGATTGACGTGGCGGAGTGGGATCAGAAAGGGAAGGGATGATAGAACGGAATGAAAGAGGGGGAAAAAGAAAGGTATACAATATTCGCATGTGTTAACTAAAAGAGTGACTTTCGACAGTCTACTTGCGTCACACTTTTAGTCTCGCATATTTTTCAGTTTGGTCCCGCAGCGAAATCCCTATCTCCTCCAAGCCTGCCGTAAGGAACTTCGTTCCAACAAGATAAATCTTTTTATTGTCGGTCTATAATCTAAGATACTCACCATAGTTTCCTTGCTGATCGAAGGCGGCAACGGATTGAACCTCGGCAACCCCGTAGACCACCTGTGCTTGTTGTTACTCTGATTCTTATCCTTATCCTTCTTCTCTCTGCCGAGCGTGGCGCTCTTGACCTTCTCCGTCGTCTTGCCCCTGCCGATCAAGATGCCCCATCTCCTCTTCTTCGACTTCGTGCTGACATTGGAGCAGGCGCTCGTGTCCGCGTTAGTATCGCCGCTGGCGCTGCTGTGACTCGAACTCCTTGCGTTCGGCGAGGACGTGGGAGAAGTCTTGTTGACTATGAACGTACTCGTGCGACTCATCGTGTCGCTGTTGTTGTCCGAAGTATTCAGTCTGGAGTTCGAGGTGCGCAATTCCTGCTTGGAAACGCCCAATCCGGCCTCTTTCAGGCTAGTCATGCTGTTCGGCTTATTAAGTTCCTGCTGCTGTTGCTGCTGTTTTCTGCTGCGGTCCACTTTGGCGTACAACGTTTCGATGCTGCTGTCGGTATGACCTTAAATCGAAATTTGGATCTTAGAAACCGAAACTGCCGGACTGATTCGAATTAATTGATTTTGGATGAGATCTTGCCCATTATTTTATTAAATTAGTTCTGTATCTTATATTAACATTCGACCAAGAGAAAGTCGTCAAGACCTTATAGAGCAAGATCCCAGAGCCGCCAGACGTTACTTATTTTCACAGCAATAACATTCATAGGATGAAGTAGTGCTCGTATGTACTTTCAGTGTATGGATACCTGCTACCTTGTGCCGACGGCCAATTTCCAGGCATCAGGAGCTGAAGATGGGAAAAAACTCACTTTTCTTATTTTCTCAGTCATGTTTTTTATATATGATACTCAGGGAACTATTTCAATACCTTATGCAAGCAGCCAGACCGATCGTATGGGCCAAACATCCCGACAGACACAAATAAAGGGTCCCTATGAGTATGACAGTATGAGCGAAATGTCATGATTTGATCGTTTAAGCATAATAGTGATTATCTATGCGCGCCGATCTCCCTTCTATACTTACTGTCATGACATTTTACTCATTCTGTCATACTCATAGGGACACTTTATTTGTGTCTGGCGGGATGTTTGGCACATACGATCGGTCTGGCTGCTTGGATAAGATATTGGAATAGGTCCCTAAGTATTATATATAAAAATCAAGACTGAGAAAATAAGAAAAGTTGGTTGAGCTTTTTTCCATATTTAGCACCTGATACCTGGAAATTGGCCGTCGGCACAAGGTAGCAGGTATCCATACACTGAAAGTACATAAGAACACTACTTCGTCCCATACATATTATTGCTGAGAAAATAAGTAACGTCTGACGGCTCTGGGATCTCGGACTATTATACACACACCGCGATCTCACCTATACTTATCTGTTGCAGCTGGCTCTGCAAGGCGTTTACGTCACTCGTAGCAACCATCTGACTGATCTCGGGCGCCGAGTGGATGCTTTGGGTGCGCGCCCTAACCTCTCCCTCGTTTTGCCACGGTAACGGGATGTTCTCGTAGATCGGCTCTGTCGAACCGTTCAGATGAGCGTCGCAAGCCACCATCGCGTTCTGATTTCTGGTCACCACGAAACCGGTGCTGGGCAGCTGATTCTCCTGCAGTATCTGCTTCATGTTCGGCGGCATGCAGTAGATTATGTTACCGTGCTCGTCGTACACCTTGAAATGTCAATTATCTAATTAGAATTGCGCGTACGATATACGCACGCGCACGTATCACAAAGTACCTACGGTATTGTCATTTATACGTCATTCGCTACTTAACCTAGAAATTTAACGTCACGAAATGATTTATTGCGGAAAACACTTCAATAATTGTGCGCTATTGCTATCTTTGTAACATTACAGAAGAGGTGGTGTAGGACACTCTTTTGGAAAGAAGTTCATTTCGCTATATAATAATAATAATAATATTTATTAACCTCAGATAATATTTACACTAAACATAATATGGATGTATAAATAAAACTGAAATAAGTCATGTCCGTGTTAAACATTCATCCTAGGATAGATGTTTCATAATTTACTGGCTCTTTTGTACTCCAGGAAATCCCCAATACTATAGGGCTCGCATTGTAGGATCAGTTCAGAAACCTTAGATTTGAAGTTCCTGTAGCTGTTTAGGATTTGTAGATGTCTGGGCAAAGATTGGAAAGCCCTTATGGCCATGCTTTGAATATTCTTTTCATGTAGTGTCGTTTCGTGCTTTGGTGTGTAGTAGGGCAGTACTCCTCTTGAGTTATTAGGATTCCTGTGTTGAGAAAAGTAGTGTTCATTCCTCTTGAAAAATGTCAAGACCTTATATAAATATAATCCAAAGATGGTGAGGAATCCATGCTTCTTGAACTGACCACGGCAAGTCTCTTTGTTGTCAAGACTAAGGATAGTGCGTATTGCCCATTTTTGCGCAGCAAAGATTCCATCCACAGCAGATGAATTTCCCCAGAAAATGATACCATATCCCATTACCGATTGGAAATTACTGTAATATAGCACTTTTAACATACTCAGATTAACAAGTCCTCTCATCATGCGGAGTGTAAAAATTACACTATTTAGCCTACTTCTCAATTGGGTTGTATGTTCTTCTCACCTCAGGTTCTGGTCAATGCTAAGGCCCAAAAATTTTACAGATCTCCTTATCGACAAGTCGCATCCATCTACCTCAAGTGAGTTAGATGGATCATAGAAACGTTGTCTCCGCAGAAAAGAAAGTTAGTGTCATCCGCATACATAATTGGTTTGCAGACAAGGTCTCCACAAGCACTGGGAAGTGAATTGACAAAGATGACAAAAAGAAGCGGACCTAGAACACTTCCCTGTGGGACTCCAGTCTTGGGATTCATCTCCGTGGAAAGGCAACGCATCGCCTGCACATTCAAAACTACCTGCTGCTTTCTGTCAGTTAGATAAGTTCTCAGTAACTGTAGTTGATTGTCTCTTATGCCACAGTGTTCGAGCCATCCCAGTAACAATGAATGCTCAACGAGGTCAAAAGCTCTTGAGAGGTCTAGGAAAAGAGCAAAGGGAATTTCTAATTTATCCAAGGCTTCAATTATGGCATTCACCAGCTCGAAAGTAGCCGTTTCACTACTTCTGTTCCTTAGGAATCCATGCTGTTCTTTTGCAATGATCTTGAACTTTCCAAAGAAGTCTAGCAGTCTACTAGCCAATAGTTTCTCGAATATTTTTGCGAACGAGGTTAGAGAGCTTATAGGCCGATAATTAGCAAGATCCTCGGTATTGCCTTTTTTAAATACTGGTCTGACAGTTGCTATCTTTAGCTGCTCAGGAAAGATACCATCTATAAAAGATTTTTGCATAATGTGTGCAAGTGGAGCCGCAAGAATGTCAAATATTATGTAAGACACAACAAAATAAATTAACAACATTTTGGAGTGATTAAATTTTAAAAAAAAATAGATAATTATTTATATTAGGATTTAAAAATATATAATGGGAACAATGAATATTTTTGCTAACACAACATCGGAGAAATTCGCTCCTACATAGAATGCTAAGAAACGCAAAAGTGGCTTGGGCTACTGGCGTGGATATTTTTCATAATTCACTTAGTCGTATAAGGAGAGATGTTAAGTTTGTAATAATAGGATAAGAACTTACTGTGCGACCTTTTTACTCAATTTTGTTATATTAGGATACTTGCTTACTTTTATTATAATAGGATAAGGATTAATTTTGTAACCTTTCCAAGTTTTTGTTGATTTTTGTTACTAAAGGTTTTACCGGTAAATAAATTAATAAATAAACTATAATTGTGGCAATTACAAGAATTATAGAAAAAGGGGCATGTAGAGATTATGGTAATTATAAAAATTATAGAAACAACGTTATTTTTAAAGTGAAATCCAGATACCTCCATTTCAACTTTGAAATACTCTTCAGAATGGAGCAACAGACGAAACTCATATAGAGTTATCTATAAATAGCGAACTGAGTAGATATCAGTATAACTAGTTTCAAGATTATGTTCATTTTCAAATTATTTAATTCTAATTACTGTTGTTTCTTTACAAATCTCACAGATGGCGCTATTAATAAAGAAGATTTAAGCGGATACCTTTTTAATATGCTTCGTGACATTCGGATTCTCCACGATGACTGCCGAAGGACGCCCCAACATGTTGTTATTGTTGAATATCGTCGCCAGGTTCTCGTAGGTGTCGTGCTGATGCTGGGGCGGCAGATAGCTGTGGGACCGATGGACAGGTTGCTGCTGGTGGTACATCGGTTGGCCGTAGTGTTTCAGATAGAAATTACTGGTAGATACCAAGTCCGGACTAGAACCGCTCACTATGTTATTCACGAACGAATTGAATCTCTTCGGATTGTGGTGGGAGATGCAGGCGAGGTCGGGCGTCGAGTTAGAACTGATCTTGTTGCTCGGATACGGCGGCGGAGGCTTGTACAGGTGCAGCATCCCGTTCTCCCCCGCGTTGCCCCGTTGCTCGTTCGCCAGCAGCTGCGACCTCGTGAAGTGCGCGCCGAAAGCGCGAGATGGCGCGTTCCGCTGCTCCACGTTGTTGTGTGTCACGTCCGGATATCGGAGCAGAGTGGTGAACGCGTCCGTCTGGTGTATCTCGGGTTGCGAACTGTACAATAGGGCGTGGTTGGAGATTTTCATAGGTTCCCTGGAGGGTATTGCGCCGGAGGAGTTGCGATACTTGTGCTGCACGGCGGTCTCGTAGTCGGGCGCCGGACGGTACGACGGCAGCAGGCTGCGCAGTTGGTCCAGGTCGTTGGTCTGCTTATTCAGGTCCAGACATGACGTTGACTGCGCGCGTTGATTGAGGTTCTGGGTGGATATCTGTCGATCCCACTGTTGGCGAGGTGTCCTTACGTCTTCGTAACTCTCAACTTGTTTTAACATGTCCTGTGAAAATATCTTTGAATTTTATAATAATAACATTGTAAGTCATTATCTATTCAATAAATTCATACAATGACAATCACAAACGACAAACTAAACACAATAGTTATTTATGTACCAAGTGCGTTATATAGATCCTTACGCCCAGAGGGAAACAACTTTGCCCAATGGGCGTTACGATCTAGTAACGAACGTGGTGCATACAAGATTTTATTTTTCACGAAAAAATTATTTTATTATAATGTAAAATTGATTTTAAAATCGGTTCATTGCTCCTATACTTTCCATTTTCCTTCTCATAGTAGGCATGTCATTTGTTGATATTTTGACGTTTGTGAATATTTTTGTCATCATATTTAATGAATGTCATTGCTGCTTTCTTTGTGTAGTCTTAAGAAATAATGGAAATGAAAATGAATTTACCCAAGAATATCATTGAAAATGCAGCCAAAGCTGCGAATAATTCATTGCCGGAGATATCCAGAGTCGTATGACCCCACAAAATTATAGGCCAATAGCTATTACTTCCATATTTTCAAAAATATTAGAAAATATCATAAAAATTCGGTTAATTGGATTCCTTGATATATCTAAAGAGCAGTATGGCTTCCAAAAGAATAGCTCCACATTAGGCGCAACTGTAGACCTAATTGAGTTTATTACCAATAAGCTAAATAAAAAAGAGTCTGTACTTGCAATCTTCATTGACCTACATAAAGCATTCGACACTATTCATATTAAAATATTGATAAGTAAACTCAAAAAAAATGGGAATTCAAGGTAAAGCTCTGAAACTAATTAGCACTTTTTTAACAGGTAGACGGCAATATGTCCAATTGAAAGAAGTAAAAAGTAGACATAGAACAACAAAAACTGGAGTTCCACAGGGGACGGTACTAGGTCCGCTATTATATTTAATATACATTGAAAGCATCGCCAAATTAAAACTAAGTGGATTATACTGGATGTTCGCGGACGACACCGTACTAGTTTACAGCGCTACAGATGAAAATTTATTACAAAAAAAAATTAAAAAGGATATGGAAAAGTTTCTATCCTGGCTCTCCGACAACAAACTAATAATTAATGAAAACAAAACAGTTAACAAAAATAGCTATTTTAAGTCAGATTATCTTTATCTGTTTGTAGCTTATTCTGAATAAATAAATAAATAAATGTATACGACAAGGATTATGAAGTATTTAATCAATGAAATTTGCTTCATTTCTCCTCGTACAATTAGCGGGCGTTATGGCCTAGGGGATAATGAGTGTGTTTATAGCAACCGTATCCAAGGTGAAATAAACATATAATATACAAGTGAAAAATAAAACCTTTTTAAAAATTTTGAATGAATCGCATCTTTCTATTTGGCTTGGCAAAGAGTTGCATTCCTGTGAAACAAGCTTTTCTTAAAACCAGCTGTATTGCATAATAAACGCAAAAATCTTGATTTTCAAGCTGATACAACACAGCTTGAAAGTATTGAGAATCTCGAACTTATTCAAGAATCAACTACTTGTCATGAATATGTTGTTTGTTTTCAAGATGATATAGAACATACTTCTTGAATATACTCGCAACATTTTCTATGCACTATGGACAACAAACTGATTACATTATAGGCGTCCGAAATTAAGATCGTAGCGCCGGAACGGCTAATATCGGTACTAGAGCATGGGAGATTAGCTGTTTGTTTACATTGGTTGTAATGGTATTTACGTTCATTTCGTTTTGAGTTTTCGAACGTTTATCGTCGTAATTTGTGTTTTTTTTTGGACTTTGTATTTTCCTGTGATATATTGTGTTTGGATTGAGGACAATTGTATCTCTGTTCAACAGTAGATAACCTACCTACATCAAGTTGAAATTTACACTGAGTTTTTATCATTGAAGATGAAAATCAATAATAAAATAAAGTAGAGGACGAATAAATTAATTGGTTGAAGGAACTATGTATACCTCATGAAAAGGCTGCATGATAGAACACCTATTTATTTAAAAAATAAAAAAACTTTCAAAAGTTTCAAGAAAACATCTCTGACATGTCTACTTTCATTACGAACTGAAGAATTTTTGAGTATAATGGACAAAACTAAGTACTTACCAGCTAAACTGAAAGGAACAACATGAAATGAAAGAAGAATTAATATGAATAACGTAATAAGTTATTATATTTTTTGAATTTTCCTGACGTATAACAGCTATCCTAAAAGTACGGTGGACTTCTGAGAGTCTGGTTTTTTTGATAGAATCTCTGTTTTCCTGATTATATAATTGAATATTTTAGTTTTTACCTAGCTATAGAGTCCAGATTTATTTCATATTCGTGATGTTATGATAAACTGTTATTTTGGTTGTGCAAATAAACATCATTTGTTATTATTATTTTAATAGTATCTCTGGTTGTTACATGAAAGAAAATACAATAATCTAGAATCTCTGGATGATGGCCCAGGTTCAGATTCCGATAAAAGTGGAAGATTTTTCGTTGGAATAGCATTGGACTTCAAAAACTCTACGTTTTCGGTTAGCTGAAAATTACACATCATTAGTTGGTATAATTCTATATGGAAAAGTCCACAAACTTACTGCAGGGAAAATAATTATTCTCAGTAAACTGTAAAGAACAACTCTCTTATGTTCAGATATTTTTTTTCAATCTTCAAGTTATGAATCCACGCCTTTCTTCTGTCCATCATTTCCTTGTTTTCCAACTTTTTTTGGAATGCAACTTTGAATTGTCCAGCTTTCGGAAAGGTATGTAAGCTATATTCGGTTTTTTTTGCCCAAGATGAACAATAGAATACAAAACAATAGTGATTCATCTCTTCTGAACGTTTGTAAACGATCCAAAACACAATTAAAACTCAACAACTTCTCATATAAAATACACGTAAACAGATGTAAACAAAGCAATCTATCTCCCATGCTCTAGTAATATTCGACACCGGTAGGGGGCGTATCGCTTATTATGTTTACCCTATACAAATATCTTTTAAATTCAGTGGACCAGAAAATCTGGGTCGATTTGGTGTAATCTGATTCCTGCGAGTGATCATACAAGATGTGCTATAATTTCCATCTCTATATAAACTATGAATGGACAACACTCTGATCATCTCCAAATTTCCTTCAATCCTGATGTACCAGACTATTTGGATTGAAGACTTAAAACATTTTATATTCTTCATAGCAAGAAATGTTAATAAACCAAATTCAATTTCCACTTCATTCAATCAATAGTCAACAAATTAGTTTAGGGGTACACCCGCTATACCAAAAAACGTACCTCTGAATTAGCTTGCTGGAAAACAGGATGCACCAAATTCTCTTTTTCCGTGTCTGCATGTGCGAACGTGTTCATTTCGTGTTGCCTGTAAAACACGTGCTGAAGAACGCACAGTTTCCACGATCCCTTGGCAGTCTCCGCGTCTGGGAACGTAAACTCCACTTTCTCCGAACCTCCAACTAATTCTATGGTGAAATCCTTCTTATGATTGATGACATTACTGATTTCGGACCAACTGAAAGGAATTTTGAAACGTTAAGCGCCCTGTAAACGATCAAATTTGTTTGACAAACTTGTTTGACAAACTCCACGTGTTCTTCAAGCAATGGCATAAACGATCAAACCAAAGATCAAACAAATTTGTCAAATTCTTCCTAAGTTACGGTTTTCTCGTTGTCGTGACTTGACGCGTTCCATGAAAAATGAGCAGTACGGTTTTGAATTTAGTTGTCAAAAATGCCGTCAATCCAACACCTAAAATTTGACAAACAAGTTTGATCGTTACAGGACGCTTAACAATTATGGAAAAAGAAATATAAATTGATATGCTTTGTATATTATTATATAATACTAAATAAATAATTGGTTTGCCATTTTGGACTTCCTAAAATGCAGGCGGCCGAAGGCCGCATTATGGCAAACTTATGAAGCCGAGATAAGGAGATCGGCCCCGAATCGCGGGGCCCGAATGGCCCCGTCGATCGCCTTCTACCTTTTTGTAGTGCTTAGGCTATCTCCCGTTCCCAACCGCGACGCCGATCTTCGATATCGAACGTTTAAGGTTTGACGTTTCTCCGAAATTCGCGAAAACGGCAGCATTCTCGACGCTTAAGAACAATTTTCGCGTCACATGGACTCGAATTCACGTGACCGCCTTTGAAGCCGATAGTTGGACGGGTCGAATTCTATCGAGAAGTTTCGGCACGGCGAGGCCCAATGAGGCCGTAGTATTTGCCGATTCCGCACGAACTCGAGATTGACAGCGAGCAGATGGTGTGCCCGTTCGACAGAGGCAAGGACGGGCTCAGCACTTGACGCGTCGCGTACCGTTCGACAGAGGCAGGGACGGGCTTAGCACTCCTCGGCGTTCGAGAAACTATATTTTTATCGATCTATATTTTTCACGGATCTATTTAATAGGCGATGGAGCCTCTCACTAGTATATTATCTAAGTAAGTAAGGGCTAATCTAAAAGTATATCATCCTCAATAGGTATTTTTGAACATGCATTTTCGAATTTTTTCATCATCAGTAGTACATCATTAATCCTTTGAGACATCGACATGTTTAGGACAAGTCACAAAAATTCTCTTCAGTCTCCACCAAGAATATTACAGAAATAATCGCTTACAGTATAATAACACTTCCCCAATAATTATTTTCTTAAACCTTCTGAACTGCCTAACAAAGAATCATGTAAAAATCACTTTGTTGAATTGGGTGTTACGTCGTTACCAAGTTTGTATATTTACTCATTGATTGTTTACATTGTTAATAAACAGGACACTTTAAAAACAAGAAAGAGTTACACGGTCATAATACACGACAGAAGGACAAAATCAAATAGGGGTTTTTCCGGATTATCAATTGGGCAGGAAAATCCCAATTATGTGGGAAGCCAATGCTACAATAAGATGTGTGCAATGAAGGAGTTCAGAAAAAGTAAACAACATTGCTCAAGAAATATCTCAAGAGGTTTTTGGTACAGGAATGCTATTACTCACTGCAGGAATTTCCCAATGATACCTCTGACTAAGATCACATATTCATGTTCACTTTTCTTTGATATTTTTGTCTAAATTATTTTATTCTGCGGGAACATCATGATTGATGATTTGTAGAATTATGTTAATAGATAAATAAATATAGATCAAGAGAGTAGTAGGTAGTCTGAACAGTTGTAACATAAATTTTAAAATGTTACTTGTCAGACTCCATTATACAATTTGCATTATATGCTAGATTACATCGTACAGAATAAGATTATGTTATTTTAATTAGCAAATGATAAATTACATTTGAATATGTATCATTGTAAGACTGTATATTATTTCATTTCACATTATTTTATCATGCAAACCAGGTTTCTGTTGTACCAAATAGCGAACTAGCTTATTTGCTTGTGACATATCCCATAATGTATTGTACTTGCCTGTATTGTGACATTCAGTGGACAAAATAAAAATTATTATTATTATTACTATAAAACCTTGCTTTAGATTAGTTTATTATATCAAGATGTAATCATTTATGCCTTGATATCAGATGTACCGGGTGTCTGATTAAGAGAGGCACGCGGCTGTATCTCACAAACTATTCGTCGTAGAGACTTAGGGTAAAAAATTTTATGACCAAAGTGGCCAATAGAAAATCCTGGAAATTATTTTCAGGTTTCTAAGATGGACGCCAGGGGGCGTAACAGCCATCTGAAACTTTTAAAGTGATTTTTTTCTGAAATTCATCTAGTGAATATACCAAAAAAATATTTTTTGTTTAAAGCTGAGCTTTATTCCAGTTATTTTTATTTGACACTTTTTGACGTATCTATTGAAATGAAGTGGTGGGGGGTGATTCAATGTTTTTTTTGAATAAATAGCTATAACTCCTGAACGACTGAACGGATTTCAACAATGTTAATCTCGTTGGGAAAAGCATTTATTTCTTCATCGAAAACATTTTATCTGTGGTCTGTCAAATTTTTAATTATGCCGGTAGAGAGCGTTTTTTGATATAATAACAGAAAATTGCTAATTTCTCCAAAAAATTAAATGCAATAACATAACTTTTTTTCCATAAAAATGTATTATGATGATGCCAAAATAGGCTAGTGAAACCCGTATCTCGATATCTTATTCCTAGCCTAAAATATCGAAGAAAGAAAATTTAGTTATCATATGATTCAAAAAGACGCCATCACACCGGTTTTTATTTTCATTTATCTATATTTTTCCAAGAATCAATGATGAAATTTCATCATTCAATGATTATCATATAGGTACTAGTATTCTTAGTTCAACAAAATTTTATAAAATCGTTTAGGGGCATAATAATCAATAAATATAATTTGTGAAAGTGCAAGAAGGTAGTCAGAATAAGAAGAGAAGGCCATGAAGGAAAAATAAATGCCTAAAATCAACTTGTCAACAAATATTAAAAATGAACTTATAATGGCAGTGTAATGAGTTTTTGTGGCACACACAAGTAAGGACTGAAAACTATTGAAATGCATTTACGAACAATGAAGATGTTGATATGTTTGCGGTATATTTTGAAAGTTTTCAAAATGCGGCAATGGCACAAAGATTATATAGAACTCGATTTCCAAATTGGCGTTCACGCCATGCGAGAATTTGTTGGGCATATTTGAAGAAAATAGAGAATTTTCATCTGAAATTTATAGGGTCGAAGCTGCCAGTATTACGCAAATTTCGGACTAAACGCGGAAAAATTCTCGCATGGCGTAGACGCCGAATATAGAGCACTGTATATTCTTTGTGCCAATGCCACATTTTGAAGAATTTCAAAATATACCGTCAGTGATATCAACAGCTTCATTGTTTGTAAAATGTATTCCAATCTTTTTCAATCCTTACTTCTGTGTGCCACAAAAACTTATTAAACTGCCACTATATGTATAATTTTAGTATTTGTTGACAAGTTGATTTTAGGCATATGATTTTCCTTCATGGCTTGCTCTTCATATGCTGATTACATTGCACTAGCATATTATTACATTGGTTATTATGCTCCCACTCGATTTTTTTTTGAAGTTTTTGAAATAAAAATGTTATTTCTCGAAAATCATGAAATTATTAAATTTCATCATTGATTCTTGGAAAAAATACAGATAAATGAAAATAAATACCGGTGTAATGGCATCTTTTTGAATCATATGATAAATAAATTTTCTTTCTTCGATATTTTCGGCTAAGAATAAGGTATCGAGATACGGTTTTCACAAGCCTATTTTGGCATCATCACAATACATTTTTGAGGAAAAAAAGTTATGTTATTGCATTTAATATTTTAGAGAAATTAGCAATTTTCTGTTATTATATCAAAAAACGGTCTCTACCGGCATAACTAAAAATTTGACAGACCACAGATAAAATGTTTTCGATGAAGAAATAAATGCTTTTCCCAACGAGATCCACTTTGTTGAAATTCGTTCAGTCGTTCAGGAGTTACAGCTGTTTATTCAAAAAAACATTGAATCAACCCCCACCACTTCATTTCAATAGATACGTCAAAAAGTGTCAAATAAAAATGACTCGAATGAAGCTCAGCTTTAAACAGAAAATATTTTTTTGGTATATTCGCTAGATGAATTTCCGAAAAAAATCACTTTAAAAGTTTCAGATGGCGGTTACGCCCCCTGGCGGCCATCTTAGAAACCTGAAAATAATTTCCAGGACTTTCTGTTGGCCACTTTGGTTATAAAATTTTTTACCGTAAGTCTCTACGACGTACAGTTTGTGAGATACAGCCGCGCGACTCTCTTAATCAGACACCCGGTACATCTGTTTCAAGGTAAGAAATAAATATTAAGAAAAAAGGAACCTCTCACTGATCAGCCAGACACTTTTTCATAACCATACATAACAATGATTCAATAGTTACCAGAAAAGAGTTAGTAAAAAATAATATCTGTGCAAATTCCATATAAATAAGTAGCAACTCTGAAAATGTTCCAATTATGTCACATAAAAAATAAAAAACAAACGAAACTCACTTAAAATGACGCGTCTGCTTGGCGTTGATGTATTCAACGCCCACTCCGATCAGAGACACGGCCAATATCGCCTCCTCCCCCGTTTTCGCGCTTCTGACGGAATACACCTCCTGGCCGTAACCGTCCAGTTTCTGACATGCGCAGATGTAATATTCCTCGGCTGTACCCTGCGGTAGGTTGTGGAACGCAGCGTGTTGTTGGATCGCGGCTTCTGTAAGGGTTTCTAACAGTGCGGGTTCCTTAAATGTCTGAAATTAATGAAATCAATCAAAATATGTTATTATCTTTTCAATTTCACGAATGTAAACACTTCGATACGATATATACTCAATTAATCTGAAAAATATTCTTATTGGCAGCTGTTTCTTTATTGTTGTAAGCAGAATAGATAAGAAAATTATTTTAATATAAATTCGCACATAAGAGTATTAAAATAAATAAAAATATATTGATTTATTATTTTATATTGATTATATAATCACTTACAAGAAAAGTACCTGAAAAGCGATCAATAAAAAAATCAGAGAGTCATAAGTTCCATGACAACAATCAATGAAATAATACTCATTAAGACACAAACAAAACTCACAAATATCTCAACTTATGTGAAATGAAGCATAAAAAATTATGAAAAAATTATCTTCCCTCGATAAATATTAATCTCTCTTACACAGATAATGAGAATACAATTGATAAACTAGATAATGTAATGTTATTATACAACTACTTTAAAAATAACCGACATACCTTAGGAAATAACTGAAAGTCCTTGAGATAATGGGGAGTGTGTCTTTCAGCATCAAAATTACCAAATTCTGCCTGCATACAATATCCAGCCAATTCAACTGCTTGTTGTGGGTTGCATGCTATTCTGCCTTCCGTCACATCACTTTTCAATTGAAGAAAATAATGATACCTATAATAATACATAAAACAAAGATTTTAGATAAGAAGAACCTATAATGTTTCAAAACAATTGTTTCCCAGCTTCTTTCAATTATTGATACAATTGAATCTCACAAAATCTCTTTGACATAATTGAATGAATATATTTTCCAAATTGGAACACAGTTCGTCAAGAATACCTCAATAAAACTGGGCACCCTTTTAATACCGACACACTAATGAGTGACCTTTTACCATCCAAAGAAACATGGAACACAGCCTATATTGAAGTTCGAGCAATAATTGACACTAAAGGAAGAGACAAGATGAGATACTTCCACTGTAGTAATACACAAGCAGTTCAATCAGGAACTATTGATTAATGCCTTATATAATTCAAATATAATTAATATAAACAAATTAATCTAATATATAACCACCACCCTACCCACAATCTCAAAGTTGTGACATGACATACATTCCAGTAATTATTGATCCATACATTCCAGTGACTGACACAATTACAATAATTCATGGCTCACTAATAGATTACTACATAAATACAGTGGTGTATATCCTCTTTCTGAATTCTAGAGCATAAAAACATTTGTACCACTTATTATCAGATACTAAGGCTAGTAATCTTTAGATTCTTCCTGTCACTCATTTATTAAAATAAATTTCAAATGTATATATAAAAGTAATTTAACAAATTCAGCCATTACTACTTGACAGTTGAACATAATGGAAAAACATATATTTATTTCAAAAACAAGAGTAATCCTAATATTAGATAAACGTCTAGTGATTATTGTTAGTCATTCTCACCTGTTTTGTACTACCAGGCTTTTGATTATTTATTCACAGTCAATTTATGCAATGGTATTCTATAAATGTAATTAAACATTTAGCTGATTCGCTATTTTCACTTTTCGAAAAAAAAAAAGTTATAAAATACTATACCAAATCCTTATTATGTACATTAACTCCAAGAAATTGTAATTGCAGGGATATTTTGATGATAAGTTTATTTTTTTCTATAATGATGTTTATTTTTTTCTATAATCACATCCCCAGTATTGTTACTTGTACGTTTGTTAGTTATCAAACATATAGTAAAAAATATTTTACCTAATGCATTTTTAGATTATTTACATTATACTTTTTAAACAAAATATTTTCTTCACTATTCACCTTAGATATATAGACAGGAAAAATTTAAAATATAACTAAGACACATTCATCTTCATAAGTTTAATGAAAAGCATAAGATATATTTCATAACCATGTCACATTAAGCTCACCTTGTAGTTTCATCATTCAATAGCTGCACTCCAGAAATAATGTAATACATGACACGCATATAAACACACAGGTTTTTTCCATATTTGTCTAGCTGTCTCTTAATTGGCTTATCTAATTCAAGCCAACAGGCTGCTTCCTTTTTACTACTAATATACTGTAGTCCAAAGAACATTGGTTGCATAAGGCCATGTTTTTGACATGCTATATCAAGGCACTCTTGACCAGTACTTTCAGAAGTCAATGTACATTCAACTGTTATGTTATCCAGCATTTCGACTGATATAACAAACACAGTTTTTGATACAACATTGTAATGCTTTGACTTCTTTAACTTCAACTTGAAAGGCATAGTTATAGATTGTTCAATCTGACCTAAAATTATTCAATTAGTATATAACTGAAAGAAAAATCTCTAAGTATTCCATCTTATTGATAGTGAGAGGAAAAAATGTCCACTTCCAAATATAACGTGTTTACTTCACTTACGAATTTTTTAGCTGTGAGAAACTACTTCCATCTACAACCATAAATATAACTTATTGATATTCTCATCATATTTTAGACATCGACATTTTTTAGTTTATGAAATAGGAAATTTCGTATCATTCCACTCCCTCTTGTTTGAAGAATTCGTTTTCATTTCATCAACACTCCGTAACTCCGTTTATTCCCCGTGATTCCGTATCTACAAACCAGAGAAGAAGGATTTCCTTTCTCTGCGTCAAACTATGGTAGGCACATGATGTTGGCCCTCAAGAACTTTTTATCATTATTTCTGGTTATAGTTAGCTACATTTAATAATTATTTAGAATGTCTTTGTAGAAGAATTTTGTGTCAATTGCCTGTATGGTTACAGAAACTTAAAGAAATTAATTCGTCTACAATTTTTGAGTAACATTAACGACAGTACCACTGTTTTCCTTTTAATAAATATGTCTGAGTTAATATTTGTTACTATTTGGTGATGACAATCCGTGAATTCATTTATGATAAAGATTAAGATAAAATATTCTCTTCTTTTCACGGACAATCGATAAAGCTGATGAATACCCTTTAGTGAAGGTAAAGCTACCTTAATGAACACTCACGCAATGTTGCCATATTTCATAAACTACTTCTTGCATATACCGCTTTGAAGTGCGGCGTCTCCTGATAATTCTATGAGTGCGAGAAAGAGACATGTTTATTGAAGAGGTTTCCAATTCGATTGTGCAACCCTGCAAAAGGAGTATAGAATAGACGCCATAGTCGTCTATACCTGCATTATATTTTTGAGTTTTATTGTTAAAATGTGCTCAAGTAAGTTCATTTTTGGATATTTTTCTAATTAAGTAGGCTTTGAACGTTGGGAGTAGTTTTATTTGTATGCAGTATGGTTTTGGTTTAGTTTTCGG
Source organism: Cynegetis impunctata (assembly GCA_030704885.1). Taxonomy (NCBI): domain Eukaryota; kingdom Metazoa; phylum Arthropoda; class Insecta; order Coleoptera; family Coccinellidae; genus Cynegetis; species Cynegetis impunctata. The sequence continues at coordinate 811,663 of JARQZK010002912.1, forward strand.
TAATTCTTCCCCCAAGCGGATTGTTGGCGTAAACAATATTGTCAATACGCTTTTTGGCGGATGTTATTTCACTGTAATTGCTTAATATTTTTCGATTCGTTGTGGATATGGAAATCAATATTTTATGAACTGATACATATACGTGATAATATGAAACCGGTTGTGTGAAATCTCTAACCACACGGCTTGTGTAGGTTTTTATCTGTCAAAATATTGAAATCCAGGAGGCCAAGACGCCTCATTTGTTTTCAAGTGTGAAGTTCAAGTTGTTTTATTTTCATTTATTTTCTGGTGTTTTCAAAATACTTCATCATCGTTTGAATAAATTGTACGTAGTGCGTTTGTTAATTAGTTCGTTGTTTTTCCGCTATGCTGCTATATGTTTTGTAGATATTTGGTTCATCGCCCCTGGCGTTGACATTTTTGTACCTGCGTTCAGTTAAGGACATGATACTTTTGCTACGTTGAAATGAATGACCAGTGATGACCACATACTAAAGATCTAAGTGTTTGAATATTTACAAATGCAATATTGTGGAACTCTAGCAATGCTTAAATCAGCTAGGGGCATGTAAAATATTATTATACAGGCTGATTTGTAGAAACTTTATAGAAGCAATTGAATTTTCCGACAATTAAATTTGCATTAACTTAAGTTAAAACTAAAATAAATCTCAACATTTTGACTCCAGTTCGACAAATAATTTATAGTAAAATTTTGGTATTATGTAGACTCACGAAATTTGATAAAATTTCTGTTATCTGCTCATTTTGGGATGAAAATTATGAATATGAACTTACACTTTATCGCTCGATCACTGTTTTCTTTTTCAAGGAAATAAGCTAACCTCATTAACTTAACCTTCGGACTCGAGAAATTTAGCAAATTTATCAAATCGATAAAGTTGATTTTGCTTAATTTGCCATTTTAATTCAAATTATATCCATTTCATAAATTTGCTACTTCCTTGAATCCGGAAGTTCGGTTAGTAAGGTTAGGTTAACTCAATTGAAAAAAAAGAAGTTATCGATCGACAAAATGCGGCGTTTTCAGCCCAAATTATGCAAATACAGAAGATCTCTTATCAAATTTCGGGAGACTTGGGAGATATAATTTCCAAAAATGTCTTACACATATTCTAGTTTTTCATGTAATGAAATATTTTGATCAGGAAAAGTTTTCTCCAGTTTCAGTTACATCTGGTGAATTTGTTTTAAAGTTACTAGAAAATAATCTTAAACGCCAATAGTATTTAGATAACCTTTACTTAAATTGGAGTTGCACAGATTATAATAGTATATTAATCGTTTTAATGTGGAAAGATTGATTTAAATCAGTTCGATAGTCAGATTTATGAACGCATAATTCATAGATTTTATCTGTCTGATTTGTCGTTCCTCATATGATTTTACGTTTCTTTAGTAGAATATAAATATAAATAAAAACAAGTGAATATCTCTTCTTTTTTTTTGAATATGCGCGCATATGTTAATTGATTTTTCCATCGTTTTTATGAATTAATATTTTGTTATAACACATCTAAATTTATGAACACTTGACTAGTTGTTTATATGAACCCAAAAAAAGATGGGTTAAAACATAATCTATGAATCGTATGAACATAAATTGTAACAAAATATAACATTAAGGAATGTCCATCGTCATTTTAATAATATACATTTTAATATTCTACTGTTGTTCAGACATTCAAATTTGTTTTGGTTTGTAATTTTATATTTGTAGAGAAAATGGTTAAACATTTGGAAAATTCTAGTAATTATGTAGTGCAAAGATTTGTTGAACTATTGAATGAAATGATAACATTTCACACTGCTTGATTTTTAATTTTTGTTTGAAATGAATATACAATTTTTTTTTGAAATGAATAAATAGGTAGGTATATATTGCACTTAGTACAAACAAAATTCGTCCTACATTCAGAGATTTTGCATCTGGAAGAAAAAGATTTTTCATCTATAGCTGGTAAATGACCAACGCCAACCTTATCTAACCGCATCATAATCATTGTTTACTTCTACGTCCTCATCTCCCCCCCATCCATAATCTTCATTGTCGTCATCACAAAGCTCTTCAATATCTGGTAGGGCCTCCTCAATTAGTTTTAATAGTTGTTCTTCAGTTAACGGCACTTTTTTACTCATTTTTCAATTTGTACCACTATGGAATGAATCTAATATAACGAGAACTCTAAATAACGGAGTTTTTTACCATACCTGTCGATTTCCGTTTACTCACAATGTACAATATATTGTTCTGTAATATTTACTCCAATACAGAAAAAACAAACTAAAATTTCAACAAGTTCACTATGAAAGTAACAAATATACGTATCGGTAATTACCAAAATAAATATTGTAAAAATATTATAACATGTTTAAAAGTTTGAAGCGCCACCTCATTTCAACATTTTGAAACAGCCGCTACAATTCAGTAACAGGTACCATTAATAAATTTTTTTTGGGTAAACTACTCAACGTTAGATGAAGGTAACAAATTAAATTAAAATAATAGTAAGGATGTGTACAGAATACTGTACTTTGTGAGTACAGTGGATTGAAAACATACTACAAATTCGTTAGGATTTACGTAAAGTGATGCACAATATATTTTACACCGTGAGCGAAAGGGTTAATAACAAAAGTTTGCAGATTCAATAATTTCCCTTTCAAAAATTAATTATTATCAAATCTTCCATGGACTTTTGTCAAAGAATAGAAATATTCCAGAAATACAGTCATCACATTTCTTCGATTTATTTATTGAAATTATTATTATTATTATATTCACCGATTCGTGTGTAAATAATACAGACGTACGCCACTGCATATTCGCAGATGGCGATTTTTTCTCAAATTTTTTATTCATTTCGCTCGCAAGATCAACTTTCTACTTTATATGCTTCTCACTGGCAATTTGTGTACGCATTCTCGAGTAGAGGTACATTGACACATCATTGCATAATGTTTTGAATAAATTAGCTGTAAAACGTTATTGAAGTATTCTCTGAAATTTTATTGTTGCCGATTGGCGCCAGTAAATTCGCATATCTAGTCCAGTCAATGACGGTAAAAAAAAGTGTAAACTGTGTATTTATCCCATACTGCACCGATTTGTAGAAACATTTGGATTTAGCTTCTAATTACCATCTATTTCAAAGTCTACCCTGTGCCGGGGGTTGCTTTTTCTCTGGGGGTGGATGCCACCCCTTCTTTGGATTGAAAAATTTTTCATTGGAAATAAGTAAGGAAATCAATGAATTGACTAATTCTAAGCAACTTTTGTTCTATGAAGTTTTTTCTGAAAATCAATACTTTTCGACTTATTCGCGAGTGAAATTGTCGTTTTTCAGGCAAAAAAAAACACGTTTTCAGATTCTTTTTCGCGAATAACTGGAAAAATATGCATTTAATCGAAAAATCTGTAGAGAGCAAAATTATAGCTTATAAAAAAACAAAGAAAATCGTGTATTTATAATGTATTCTGACCAAAACAAATGGAATTATTGCTTGTTGAAAGTTGATTGGTATTTACCACTATGTGTATTCATCCATATAGTAATATACTTACATATTCTAACTTCTACAAAAATGTGCTCTTGGTTTTTTCCCCATAACTCGCTTAGTTTTTAAGCAATCAAGTCTTTCAAAAAAGTATTCTGTAGGTTTTTTTAAGAGCTATGAGCCTATTCAAATGTTATTATTTTTAAAAAAGTTCATGCTATAAGGGCTCAAAAAAGGTACTTTGCGCGAACACACGCAAGCTTTGAATGGCCATATCTTACTCAATTCTTATCCTACAAAAAAAAATTATGCGTATCATTAACAGTTTTTGAGTTATTTCGAAGAAAAGGTGATTTTTCGCTAAATTACGAAAAAAAAATTCTGTCTTCAAACTCAATTTTTTTCAAAAAGAAGTACTTTAAACTGGTCAAACACTCAGAACGTATTATAAAAACATAAATGAAGTGAATTGTAAAGTGGCAACAATTTTTTTCTAATGGGGTGGAAGAGAGGGTGAGATTTTCACAATTTTTTTCCAACGATTAAATAGGAATCGACATTTTTTCTTCATAACTCGCTTAGTTTTGATCCTAGGAACTTTCATGAGAAATAAAAATGAAGGTTTTTCAAATGACTCAAAAAAAAGGTTAATGAGTTTTTCCCAAAAAATGCATTGGTTTTTGGTTATTGTACGTAGAAACTTTCCATTTTGGCGATTGAAAATACCAATCAACTTTCAAAAAGCAATAATTCCGTTTTTATTGGGCCTACATACATCATAAATACACGATTTTCTTTGTTTTTTTATAAACTATAAATTTGATTTACATTATTTTCAATTGAATGCATATTTTTCCAGTTATTAGCAAGAAAGAATTTGCAAACGTATTTTTTTGCCTGAAATCCGACAATTTCACTCGCGAATAAGTGGAAAAGAATTGACTTTCAGAAAAAACTTCATGAAACAAAAGTTGCTTAGATTTAGTCAGTGTATCGATTTCTGTACCTATTTTCAACGAAAAATTTTTCACCCCCAAGAAGGGGTGGCATTCACGCCCAGGGAAAAAACAACCCTCGGCACAGGGTAGACTTTGAAATAGATGGTAAGTAGAACCTAAATCCAATTTTTTATGAAAATCGGTGCTGTATGGGATAAATACACGGGAAAATGGTCATTGACCTTACTAATCCGCATAAAAACGTTGAAATAACCTAATATTAATTTGTTCTTGTTTATTCTTATTTTCTCCGAAAATAATAGACCATTACACTGTATATTAAGTCAACAGTAAGTGGTTTTTATAACAGTTTAAGACAAGAACCGCGATTTAGGAAATTTTTTTGGTGTCGTGTATAATAATAGTAATAATAAAGAATTTTATTCCGTAAGAATGTCATTACATTATGGAATAAGTCAATGACATATATACCTAATATACAATACAATATCTTGGTACATATATATCTAATATACAATACTAAATCTCGGTACAGATAAACTCTTCGTAATTGTAAAAACTTTTATCAACTAAAAATTCTTTCAATCAATATGGAAATATTTTCTGAACGCTTCATATTTTCATCGAACTTGTTGAACACTAAAATATATATATATATATATATATATATATATATATATATATATATATATATATATATATATATATATCTTATATATAAAATTCTCGTGTCACAAAGTTCGTTCCCATACTCCTCCGAAACGGTATGACCGATTCTCATGAAATTTTGTATTCTGCATATTGAGTAGGTCTGAGAATCGGCCAACATCTATTTTTCATCCCCCTAAATGTTAAGGGTAGTCCACCCCTAAATTTTTTATTTTATTTTTTAGACAAAATTTTTTGTTTTTATTTTTTTATGATACAGCATACAAAAATACATACAATCCTAAATTTTCACCCTTCTACGATCAACCCTTATTTTTTATTTGTTAAACTCCTTCGAAATGACTCGACCGATTCTCATGAAATTTTGTGTGCATATCGGTTAGGTCTGAGAATCCGACAAAATCTATTTTTCATCCCCCTAAATGTTAAGGGTAGTCCACCCCTTAATTTTTTCTTTATTTTTCTGACAACATTTTCTGTTCTATTTTTTTATGATACAGCATTCAAAAATATATACAACCCTAAATTTTCACCCCTCTACGATCAACCCCTATTTAGATAGATAAAAATAATTTATATGGCAGAACAACGTTTGCCGGGTCAGATAGATAGATATGTAGATAGATAGATAGATAGATAGATAGATAGATAGATAGATAGATAGATAGATAGATAGATAGATAGATAGATAGATAGATAGATAGATAGATAGATAGATAGATAGATAGATAGATAGATAGAAAGATAGATAACTATCTAGATAGATAGATAGAGATACATTAGCAGATAGATGAATATATAGAAAGACAGGTAGATAAAAATAATTTTTATGGCAGAACAACGTTTGCCGGGTTAGATAGATATGTAGATAGATAGAAAGACAGATAACTATCTAGATAGATAGATAGATAGATAGATAGATAGATAGATAGATAGATAGGTAGATATACATCGGCAGATAGATGAATAGATAGAAAGATAGATAGATAGATAAAAATAATTTATATGGCAGAACAACGTTTGCCGGGTCAGCTAGTATATATATATATATATATATATATATATATATATATATATATATATATATATATATATATATATATATATATATATATATATATATATATATATATATATATATATATATATATATATATATATATATATATATATATATATACAGGGTGTCCCGTAAATAACACGCCAGAGTGACACTGGAGGTAGATTGGCTTCAGGTCAATCAGATGACATCAACATGACCTCAGTAAAAGTTTTCTGGTTTTCGAGATATTGCCACTCTTATGTTTTTTTCAAAAATCTATACTTTTTGGTCATTTTTTCGCCTCATAAACATAAATAAGTTCTAACTCCTGTTCATCTTATAACTATTACATTTTCTCAAAGAAGGGAGCTACTATTTGGTGAAAAATTCATTAAAATCGGATCACCGCCTGAGAAAATATTCAGTCAAAACTTAGGAAATATATAAGCTATACGTTAAATTTGCGGCGCAGTGTATTTCGCAAGTAGCACGACTTCAATGACAAAAATTGGAATTTTCAGACTTTTGAAAGAAAAAAACCACAAATGTTGTACCGCTCTCGAAAGAGCATTAAATAGGCTAGTTTTTAAGATCATTTGCTGATTCTGTCTGGTACAATATTTTTTCACAGTAAATAGTCAAACTTTACTTAAGGTTTTCGGATTTAAATTAAATTGAAACAACTTAATTTTTTTTTGAGGTTAGCGAGCTAGTTTTTAGTGAAATGATAGGTCGATTGTCTCAACCATATATTGATGATAGCACAAGAAAAAAAACCATGAGTTAGAACTTATTTATATTCAAAACAGGCGAGAAAATGACCAAAAAGTATAGATTTTTGAAAAAAACATAAGAGTGGCAATATCTCGAAAACCAGAAAACTTTTACTAAGGTCATGTTGATGTTATCTGATTGACCTGAAGCCAATCTACCTCCAGTGTCACTCTGGCGTGTTATTTACGGGACACCCTGTATATATATATATATATATATATATATATATATATATATATATATATATATATATATATATATATATATATATATATATATATATATATATATATATATATATGAAATAGTAAAAACTCTATGTGTGTACATAATATAAAAAGTTAGAAAGATGTGTTTTTTTTTCTAACTTATTATATATATATATATATATATATATATATATATATATATATATATATTAACAACTATCAATTAACAAAGAAATTAGTCGCGGGGAAATATTAAACAAGTAAAGCAGAATTACCGGTATAGTCCGCTTATATGGAAGCAGCCGTTGACACGTGTTTCGGACTCTTTGGTCCTCATCATAATATTACCCCGCGACTAATTTCTTTGTTGTTGTTTATTTACTCGGTCTGAGATCTCGCGGATGTCATAAATCGCCTCCGTAGCAAAGTTTGACCAAATCTCCCAAACCGGAGAGTTCAAACAATGAGCCACAAATGTGTGATTGTCTTCCGTAGCAGGGGATTTCGTTTGTTGTTGCTATTTTCATATCCAAGTTTTCGATCCAATGCTTGGCTACGCCGTTCTGATGAGGTCCAAAGAGTCCAAAACACGTGTCACGGCTGCTTCCATATAAGCGGGCTATACCGATAATTCTGCTCTACTTGTTATATATATATATATATATATATATATATATATATATATATATATATATATATATATATATATATATATATATATATATATATTAGTACAAGGTTAGTTGACTGACTAATTCAGATAACAATATTAATATTTGGGATTGCAGTCTGGGTGAAATAAGTGTACACTTTATTCCTCTCAAGCTTTCTGGATTTATTAATCCCTTCTTCAGGAGATGCTACAAAAAATGAGTTGGTGAAACAAAAATGTTTTGGTTTACAAAGGAGTTACTCACGAATTTGTGGTTACATTCAAAGATGTTAATTTAATCAGTTTCATCAGTTCATCCATTCAAAGATAAATGGATGAAAACTAAAAAAATTCAATCATTAATATGATGTTTTAATTTTTATATGAACAGCCAAAGCTGCGAATAATTCATTACCGGATAAATCCAGAATCGTATACAAGGATTATGAAGTATAATCAATGGAAGTTGCTTCATTTCTCCTCGTACAATGAGCGTGCGTTATGATCCATAATGTCCGCTCATAACGCCCTAGGGCATAATTAGTGTGTTTATAGTAACCGTATCTAAGGTAAAATTAACAAATAATATACAAGTGAAAAATAATAGTTATTTACGATACAAGTGAGTTAACAGCATCATTAAGATACGCGTGTGAAAGTTGCACAACGAGTGCGTAGCACGAGCTGTGTAACCACACAAGTGTCTTAATGGGGTTAAGTCGCGTGTATTGTACAATATTTTATCCACTCCTAACCGGGATACTTATTTTTATACGATTCATTTTTATTATAATTAATTTTACCTTAATACCTTTGTTCAAATAAGTACCTGAAACACCATGCATAGCAATGTCAATTTGATATTAAATAATATTGATGTCACTTTGAAGTCAAGTTTCAAAAATTGTGATCTAAAATGAGCGATTCGGAAAGTAGTCCTTCTGATATTGAAGAAGAGGCATCGAGAGCCATTTCTGGATTGCTAATAGAAAAATCCAGGCAGAAGTATGCGTTTGTATACCATAAGTATGAAGAGTGGTAGTCAACTAAAGAAAGAGTGCGGTAATAAAAATGCGTGAGTTAATAAGCTCTTAACTCACTCAAAATGCGTGCGGTAAGAGCTTCTTAACTCACTGGAGTAGATAAAGGTATTATACGATATTCGCTTGTGTGTCGCCACTTCGGTTATATGTTATATGTTTTCGTTACGGTTTTAGTCTCACATATTTTTCAGTTTGGTCGCGCAGCAAAATCCCTACCTCCTCCAAGCCTGCCGTAAAAGGAACTTCGTTCCAATAATAAAAATTACATAATTTGTAAGATTTATCCCTTAAAAGAGAAATTCAAAAAACTTGTCAGACAGTGTATTTCCCAGAATCGATATTGCTCATTATCTTGAACAAGCTCTGGAAAAATACCCATACGGAAACCGCACGATTCCATAACCGTAATAATTAATTTTTTATAAGCAGAAATTTAATACCCAGATAAATTCTAAAAATAGTTGCGTGTTTTGTTTCGATCTATAATCGCATATTAGATCGGAGTCATCAGTCAACGTCGACAGGTAACAACATGAACCTACTTTTTGTGAGAAATACTGCTTGCGATTTCCTTGTTTTATGTTATTTACGTCTACCGGCAAGAATGGAATGTAAATTCAGAAATTTTAAGTAGGTACTCCTCCAATTTTACGGCATTAGGGGACTTCCAGTAATTACGTGAGGCGTTAAGGGGGGCATAGGGGGTCGAGGAAAATCTCACTCAATCTCTCATGGAGGAGGGGGTGGTCTCATCAAATATCACATGATTTTACGGCATTAGGGGCATCCATTAATTACGTGAGGCGTTTAGGAGGGCAGAGGGGGTCGAGGAAAATCTCACTCAATCTCTCATGGAGGAGGGGGTGGTCTCATCAAATATCACATGATTTTACGGCATTAGGGGCATCCATTGATTACGTGAGGCGTTTAGGGGGGCAGAGGGGGTCGAGGAAAATCTCACTCAATCTCACGTGGAGGAGGGGGTGGTCTCATCAAATATCACATGATTTTACGGCATTAGGGGCATCCATTAATTACGTGAGGCGTTTAGGGGGACAGAGGGGGTCGAGGAAAATCTCACTCAATCTCACGTGGAGGAGGGGGTGATCTCATCAAATATCACGTGATTTTAAGTGAAAAATGTTTCTCTACTAGAATATAGCTAATTCATTCATAAAAATATTCATCGCAGTTTAATTATGCACTGATGGAAGAATTTATTAACTATAAATAAATTCATTTGGTTGAAAACAATTTATTCATTTATTAAATATGAATAAGTATTTTTCTAACATTATTCGTAAACTATTGATAATATTTATTAACAGTAAACACTTTTTTTGGAGTAAATATCTCTTCTTCATATACGGTACGATGTGAATATTATTCATAAAATATAATGCCATAATCTTCTATAATAAACATACGATGCACTAATAATTTTCACTGAAAAAAACTGTGACTTATTACAACCATTGTTTTATTATTAACTTAATTTTTTCCACATTTTTATAACATAATTTACTTGAACTAATATAATTGGTACAGATTAACTAATTCATATAACAAATGATGACCCCTTAGGGGCCATTGGTAAATTACGTCACGCGAATGTGATGATTTTTGGAGACCCCCCGTCGTTGTCACATTTGTGTGACCCCCCGTCCATGATGTGAAATCAGATATTTCGCAATTTTGAATTTAAATTAATATAATAATAATCAAAAAAGCACTTCCAGATTTTTTTATATATTTCTATTTATTTAGTTGGGGGGATGATATAAAACTCTTTCTTAATTTTATGCCCTAGTTATTTAGGTGGTTTGACAAGGAAGGAATTTTTGAAAAATGTCATCAATGAATTTTATTTGCAATTTTTTTATTTTTGAATCCATTTCACTATCAACATTGTATACTTTTCAAACATCGTTGTGAAATTTTTACTTCGCCTTTTTATTTTTATCAATAGCGATAAGCTGCACTGTATGCCTCATATACAGGGTGTCTACATCCTTTAAAAACCTGGAAGTCCTGTAAATCTCAGGGAATTTTTTTTTTCTCCTGAAATATCCTGAAATTTTGGGTTCACTCTGGGAATTTTTCCAAGTGTTATCAGTTTCTTTCAAATTTGTTATCTGCAAATGGAAAACCAGGGTTAAATTGCAAAAGAAAAAAATCGTCAAGTATATTTCTAGAAATAATAAATACTGATAAATTCTTATGTAAAGGCAAATTGTCTGACAGTATTTGCACATGACGCAAGTTCTTTCAGAAACTCTCTTGGTGAAAAAGATGTAAAAAACTCGTGTTTCTAAGACATTGACAGAAAAAAACCTATGATAGGAGTGGTCCACTTTCTTATCGGATACACTTGGAAAAATTATAAAATAATCTTAAATTCTCAGGAAATTGTAGATTCTGGCTTGAATAGACATCCTTATATATTGCGGTAAATGATAGATATATTAATTTTTTTAAATCTTATGAAATTTGTTGGATCAAATGTTTTTCTTAGTTGTACTAATATTTTGTAATTTTCAGCAAAATAGTAGAAGTACTAATAAAAAAAATCCCATCACTCTGCGCTAAAAAATCGATAGATATTACTTATACCTACATGTGACGTCACGAAGCTTAAACTCGCCCCTCCCTTGTCTCACGATGTCACACTTTGTTGACCTCCACCCACCCCTTCACAGTGTAGCGTAATTTATAGATGGCGCTCAATGATCATTGAGAATGAAAATTTTTCAAGGAACAGCTTTCGTTCAGATGATTATACAGTTGTATTTTCGCAAGTGCAAGGCAAGTCAGACTATTTAAACAGTTGGACATTTTTCAATAAGTGGTTTATCGTTATAATTAAATATTTCAACAAGATACCGTAATAGATAAATTCGCTGCCGCCTGATATAGTTCGAGTTCAAATTAAGATGAGAACATTGTAGGGAAAAATACTTGTCATTGATTTCAAGGTACTTACTTGTGGTGCTATGCAGTTTTTATATCTGACTTTATTTTATATATTTGTATCATTTCTGGTCTCCAAAGTGTATTTAATGCGTGACAATCTGTAAGAATACTTATCTGCACGTGGAAAATGTTCAAAACATAATAGGGAGGTGGTTTTCCATTAATAAAGTCTCTGTCTTACTTTGGATTTTTGCTTTCCTAGTAATTTTGATGTTCTGCTACTCACAATGCTCGAAAATTAGGTATCTTCCCTGATTTTTTAGGAATCCAAGTTGGACTGGAAATAAATTCTACTCAAAGATTATATAAATCTTTTAAAATTGGGCCCTTACTGAAAAATGGTTTTTGACAAAGCCAAATTACTAGAGAAATGATTTTTACAATTATATCAAATTCAACTAGCAATATTTCTATAAGTAGGTTTGCCATATTTTTGGTGAGCAAAACCGGGACACAATAATACAGGCGCGGATCCAGGCCCGACTTTGGGGCGGGGGACTTTTTTATATTCAAGAGCTAAAAGGTACTGATATTTTGGGCAATGGTAAATCGAGTAGCTTCCAATCAAAACAATTAGGTGGGGCCCGCGCCATTTGGGGAAGGGTAAGTTCCCCCCTCTGGATCTGCGCCTGCAATAATATGGGATGGCCTTACCTGGGGATTTGGGGGATTCTATACCCCCAGTAGAGCAAGAGTTTCTCCCCAGCAAAGGAAGGGGGAGTCTGGAACCCTAAATTGTTAGTTCTACACACGTTTTAAAAATAAAAAAGGAAGTGTTACTACTTAAAATATATATTTTTTCCTTTCTAATGATATTTCTTTTGGTCTACCATCTAGAAAGAAGTGTTTTTGAATTAATTTAAGAATTGAACTCTGTGTCATTTTCAATCAAATAAGAATTCCTCTTGTTTACAGATTATTTCTGCTGAGGGTCTCAAACTATGAGTTCTGTCTTGAAACCATCGCTACCCACTTCAGTAACCCAAAACACTTCCGTTCCATCTCAGCTTAATAAGCCGATGCATCCCCAGCAAGGTCCGCCCCAGTCTTACGGTCAGCCCTCCAACCACCATTCAGTGATGTCCCACGGGAACCCGACAGCAGCGCACAACCACCCGACGACCCACCAGTCCAACCATTATTCCCTGAACGTCCCCAACGCTCCTGGTCTCTATTTGGGCAACAACCAACCCATTCCGGCAAGCAATCACCCCATACCAAACAATCCCCTACAGCCTACTGGGCAACAGATGTATGGAGGGGCCAAAAATATGGCCTATCAAGGGGGCTACCAGCCAAACCTCGGACATCCGCCAAACGTAAGTATCGCCGAAACTGAGACACTGCAAAAGTTTCTTCAAATCATCAGGATATATCTAGTGAAAAAAAAATATCATGAAAAATATACATACAAGGGAGAGTTTCGGGAGAAGGAGGCAACCGAAAAATAAACACTCTGCTAGAATCTTCCAGGGAAGATATTATAGAAAACGCCAAGTCATCCCGACTCAAAATCTACATACAATTGTTTCGATATTATTAGATATCTTCAGTGCAGCTTATTTTACTCGGAGAGAATCAACAAATGTCTAATTGAACCTCAATACAAATCGCGGTCGGTCTACTAACTGGATAACAACCCAGAGCGACCTCTACCAAAGATATTGGAAACCAACAACCACCGTTTAGATCGAAAATGCAGAATTCTGTCCCATTTTCTATAATTCATCGTTGGATTGTGAATGTAGGATTCTCGTAGCGGAATACATATAACCAGCTCCCTTGGAAAGTTGTTTGATAATTTTTCAAATTATTGAAGAATTTTCATTTTCCGCAAACGTCAAAAAATGACGACTTTTTCAACCTCAGTTCTCAATGTTGAAGTTTGATTTCACAGACGTCCTTTTGTTTTTACTTTTTTGTCCGGCCGTGAGCGTACAAAAAAGTACACTTTTTTGTACTCTGACGTCAATATCAAGAACGTCGGGCGGCGTACAGTTGGGTTCCGAATCCGACATAATGTAATCTGTAAGAAAAATTTTATATATTTTAATACAAGTAATTTCTTAATACTCGGGTATTTACCAAAAACGCACAGTCCTATAAGGCGTAGATAAGTGACTAAATGTTTCTGATCATTTTTTGACGTTTCTTAAAACCAATGAAATGCTTCTTTATTTGTCAAAAGAGTAAGTTTTAACCAATGATGTCATTATTATAGTGGGAATAAATCTTTTGTGATTATTCTCGGGAATAATCACTGTAGCTTTTATTTGCTTAGCAAGTGTCAGATAGTTGTCAAAATAATTACCTAATTGTGTCAACGCGATATATAAAATGGATGAAAATAATCGGTTTAGTACCTTTTCTGATGCAGAAATAACAAAAAATATTTTAGAAACTACTTCGAAAAACAATCTAATAAGTAATCAGTCTATATGGAGACAATTTAAGACCTTCCCCCCCCCCACCCCCCCCCCCCCCCACCCCCCCCCCCCCCCACCCCCCCCCCCCCCCACCCCCCCCCCCCCCCACCCCCCCCCCCCCCCACCCCCCCCCCATGGAGGTGCACTTACGTTCATGGGAGGAGCAACAGGCCTAGGTGGAATAGGCGGAGTAACCTGAGCCGGAAGTTGTGGAGGGGGTCTCACAGGTTGAGGAAGCAACGGAACCTGAGCAGGAGGGGCAACTTTTTGCCTAGGATCCACCCTAGCCGCTTGCCTAGGATCGTTAATAAACCCGGCAGGCGCCCTAGGATCGCTGGGAAACGATGTAGGAGCCCTTGGATCGCTAGGGAACGTACCAGTAGTCCCTCTTGGATCCCTAGCGAAATTCTCTCCTACTGGTGGCGGCAGTGGGTTTGGTAAAGGCCCTGGGATTGTACGCATGTCCTGATCAGTTATTCTACTCATCCTGGGATCGGGGGCCGTGCCTCCTCTGGGATCCAATGAACGCAAATCGATGTCTTGACTTGAGAATACGGGTTGATTGTTCGGAATCATCGTGTGTACCGGCGGAACGGGTTGAAATTCTTGACGAGGAGGCGGTACTGGTTGGTTCAAGAACGTGCTATTTATGGGAACAGGACCAGCTGTGGGATGATCATTTGGTACCAATGGCGCCGGAGTTGACGTAGTTGGATGTAGTATACCTAAAAACAGGTAAGAAAGGATTGTTGGAGAATGTAACATTGCTACATTAATTTAATGCATTATAATTTAGACACTTTGCAGATCAAAAATGGATGCATGCGACTACTTTGGAAAAACTATTCTGTATATTATTCCGCTATGAAAGATATGAGACTTTTTAATTCATCGAATTACTCAATTATTATCTTTGCCTGTACAAAATCAGACATGGGTGTAGAATACCATCTTTATTGTGTATTGAGGCATTTCACCAGTAATATTGTTCATCAAATTCTGATAAGTCATTAAAGTTATAGTGAATGATCAAATACTTGTTTATAGCTGAGACCTGAATCCCAAAGTATAATTGTTATCTGGAGATGTAATAGACATCTGCTATCAGATAGAGTCAACTTTAGTGGGTATTACAAAGGGGAGCAGATCATAAGAAATTATGTTTGAACTAACCTGCAGCAGTAATAGGATCAATTATCTTCATCACAACTTGCGCCTGTAAGAGAGCATATGCCAGTTGAGGATTCTGTAGAAGCATCTGCCTTGCTTCTGCTGGATTATTTTGTATACAAAACTTCATTTGTTTCATTAGCTCAAACATCTGTTCTGGTGGTAAAGATGCAACTGCTTTACTGATAGCTTCTGGAGCCTTTTCAGACTGAATAGGTTCTCCGTAAGGATTTTCAACTGGAGGCTGATTCAATAAGTTCTGCATTTCCATTCTAGATTTCTCAGTACAAGCATTATCAACCCTCAGGTTCCTGCCACCAATTTCATAGCCGTTCAAATTTCTCATCGCGCTCAAGGCGGTTTCCTGGTCTCGGTATTCACAAAATCCATATCCCTTTGGCTTACCAGTTTCTCGATCGAACACAAGTTTAAAAGATAATACTTGACCAACTTCTCCGAATATATCTTTAAGTTTTTCTTCAGTAGCTTCATAGGGAATGTTTCCAACAAATACCGATCTCATGGATTTATCCATGATATTAGCTTCTAGATTATCCATGGTGATTATGTGCAGGTTTTTGTTTCAACGTGGAATGCTTATTTACAACTTAATATTTTTAGTAACCAAGTAGCCTTAGATTCTGATACGACACCTGAACTTCCGTTAATTAAATAGAATTTAGTTTACACTACTGTCAACTGTCAGAGATGAGGTTACTGTCAGCAGCACTAAGAGCATCTGTCATAGAGAAGATTATTTTCATGTTTTCCACCTCAGGAAAAAATTCAGAAACACCAGAAGTGACGATTTCGGTTGAAAGCTGCGTTTGATGTGAACAGTCGCGATAGAGCAGATTACTTTCGTCGCAGGGGATACATGTTCAACTATGGAACAAGTTTATTTTGATCCACAGTATTCTGCTAAAACAAAAAGCAGCGATTTGTGGTGAATTAGAAATATCAAGCTTTGGAAACTTCTTCAATGACCTCTAGAAACTCATCGTGTTGTCCGTCTTCGTACTTTCATGTTTAAATCACGTACCTACGTGAAAATAAGTTCTTTCTGACAAATTCTGTTTTTCACACGTATAATACCTACTCGCGGTAAAGATGATTTCCTCATGGAATGTCATAGGCTTGAAAGAACTTTAAGTTTTATAATAAATTACTTTCAGGAAACTGCCCGACGTAATAATCATAAAACTTCTGAATTGCGCCTTATTGAATTATCGTCTGTACTCTATACAAGAATTTATGAACCTGAAAATTGAGGGATTGAGGCTTCCAGTTTAGTGAATATATTATATACTATGTTATATTGTTTTGTTCGTCTGATACCTTGTAAATGTTTTTTAATGCGAACATTATGATTCTGTTTGTACGTGTTTTATATTATATGCATTCACAATGTAAATTATTATGAAGTATTTTTCATTAATGTATGTTTGAGAAAAATTATTGACATAACATGTAATTGTTTTGATGGTTTAAGTAAATTGATAATGATAAAAATGTTTGAAATATTTGATATGGAATATTTTCTTTTGGAAAAGCAGGAAAGAACTAAACTATAATGTATCGCCCGTACAACCGCTATGGACTTCTGAAATTCTTTTTGATTTTAATTAAATATTTCAAAAAACCGAAATTAAGGCCAAACATAACCTAAACAATACAGAACTTCAACTTCCAGGTCGAAAGAGACTCGGGTCAAGCTTAAGATATAACAACCACTCCCACATATCACTGTTGACTTCAGTGATAGTGCAATAATAGCTTATTTTCGGGGAAAATACAAGTAGAACTCGAAAAATGCTCACATTATCGCTATTCAACAAATATGTTGTCATGGGACTGTGGAATAACTAAGAAATTAAATATTTAAATCATTTATTGAAAACATTACATAATTTTGACATGAAAAATTAGTAAACTTCTCTCTAGCTTCTATAAAATATCAATTTCATTTTATGAAAGAAAGAAAAACTACCATTACAGTTTCTGTAAATTATATAAATAATGGACTGATCTGAATTCACTCTTACGTAATATATTATATATCATGAATAAAGTCATGATATATAATATATTACGTAAGAGTGAATTCAGATCAGTATATAAATAAAAATAAACTTCTTATCATAAAAATATTTGCACTGTAATAGCAAAAGGATATATATCATGGGACTGTGGAATAACTAGGAAATTAAATATTTAAATCATTTATTGAAAAAAATACAACTCAATAATAGAGAAATTAAAAAAAAACAGTTAACTAAACTTTTTTTCTCTCTCTTGCTTCTATGAAATATATCCATTCTATTTTATGCAAGAACAACTATCATTAGTTCCTGTGAATTATTACATAATCTATTATTTATCAAGACTTTTTAAAATTAAAATAAACTTCTTATCATTAACATAGATTGTAATATGTTGATTCACAGAGAACTTAAATCTATATTCTTTTGATTCTGAAAATAATTTTTATTTATTCAATGAATGATAATCTCTAACACTACTATATTTGATAAGTATCACATCAAGGTACTGGACACACGTTCAGTGTTGCTTTTTTGGCTGCAAAGGAAAATATGCCAACTACTTTGATTTTGAATTTTTTTGTTGCATTTTTCATATGTTGTACAGCAATGTTTGATGCAATGAGGCCTCACAGTATTGAAAAACAATATTTTGTGAAAAATGTCCAGTATCAGCAATATGTTATCTTGAAGAACATTTCTATGTTAAGACCAGTTCACATACAGAATACCAAAAATTCATTGCTTCACATACTTTCTTTTGCAACACTTGCGATTCATTTTGTTTATTGGGGAATTCGTTAACAGGCACTGAATTTGATACTGGTATTTAGTGTCCAGTTCTCTTAATGTGTTGTGTATGCATTTGATGCGAAAGATGTTGTACATACACAAACTGAACACAAAATTTTTCAGATTTACGTTTGGTGGCATTTATGTGATATTTTAGAGAGTGCTGAGTTGGAAACATTGAACTATGTTGTAATGAATTTTTATCTCTGTTATGCACAGAACTTTCCATATGCTGTTTCAAGTCAAATTCGGCCACAAATTCTTTTTGACATGAATTACATGAATAAGTCTCATTTTTACGCTTCATGATATGTTCAGAAGTTTTCATATGTCGTTTCAGGTCTTTTTTTGACACAAATTCTTTCAGACATGGTTTACATGAATAAACCTCTGTTTTGTGCTCTAAGTTATGTACAGGACTTTCCATATTTTGTTCCAGGTCCGTTTTGGCCACAAATTTTTGTTGACATGGTTCACATGAGTAAGTCCTGATTTTGGGCTTAAAATTATGTCTATAACTTTGCATATGTTGTTCCAGGTCTCGTCTGGCCGCAAATTCCTTCTGACATGGTTTACATGAATGAGTCTCATTTTCATTTTTAAAGTTATGAACAGAACTTTCCTTATGTTTTTCTATGTCTTTTTCGGTCGCTAATTCTTTCTGACAAGTTTTATTTGAATCGGTTTTGATTTTGTGATCAAAAATTGTTGCGTGTTGATCAAGAGCATCCTTCGTTTCAAATGAAGCACTACATACTGAACAAACGAAATGCAGTGAACTATCATGGCCAGTATCTTTAATATGTTGTTCTAAAATATTTTTATTTGAAAATACACTTCTACATACAAGACATAGAACACAGCCTGTTGTATAAACTCGGTTTACTCTTTTATATTTTTCTCCAAGCACTGAACTTGATGTAATTTTATTATGTCCAGTGCATTTGATGTGACCATCGAGATCATTTTTTGAATTAAAAGTGCTATGACATACTGAGCACAAAATATTTATTTTTTTATGTCTAGTACTTTTTTTGTGCTGCTCTAAAACTTCAAATTTTGAAAAAACTGAATTACATATTGAACACAAATAAGTCATTGTTTCATGTATGCCACTTTGTTTATGTGCCTCTAAACCTAAAATTGTTGAAAATTTTTTTTTACATAGTACACAAAATGTGTCAATGTATGTATTCTTACTACTTTTGTGCTGAGATTTTTTTGTATCAAATGTTGCCTTACATTCAGGAAAAGGGGATGTTTTTTCAACATGGCCAGTTAATTTCAAGTAGCGATGTAAAGAAGTTTCTGAAACATCTTTAATTTTAGGTGTTGCACATATTGAGGAATAAGTTCTTGTGGAATCTGATAAACAATTTTTCATATAATCTGCTTTGCATTCTGGACACATTTCTATAGATTCTGATGAAATAATTGTGCTAGATCCAGATATTTTCTGTGAGTGAAACTCACGTTTACATTTCAGACAATAATTAGTCATTTTAAGACCAGTACATAAAATTTCATGTTGATTTAAAATATACTTATTAGTAAATTGTTTTGCACATTTAGAGCAATAAATATTGATGAACTTGTTATCAATATTATTTACATTTTGTTTTTCCTTTAGTGCTATTTTGGTACAATGAATATTTATATTTGAATTTGCATTATTGTTAGATTCTGTTTTCCCATTTTTATGATAATTATCTACATCTGAAACTGGAAGTTCTCTTGAATTAACAACAAGCTGTTTTGCTTGAATATTTCTATTTGTAGATGATCTTTCAAAATAATTATTTTTCAGATTCAAATTACAAATTTCTTTGGCCCTGAAAGAATATTCCCGGTTCAAAATTTGAATGGAATGATAAATCTCTTTAAGATGTTTTTTGATAAGATCACCTTTGCTCTTTTTATAATCTTTTTTCTCTAAATGTGTTAATTCCACATGCTTCAATAAATTAATAAAATCATCTTCAAAATGAGGGCAATAAGAACAATTGAAAATTGATCTCTTTATTTGCAAGTGAAAACTTGAGTCTCTTAAATTCTCTTGAAACTTATTATCCCAATTTTTCTGTAATAACTTTGACCTTGATGCTGCAAATTCACACCCGCAACATTCTTGACTACCTTTTAGATTTATCCAATATCCCTTTTTTCTAAATATAACATTATTGACAATTTTCGTACTGAAATTTTTATGTTTTTTACCAAGCATATTTTGGGGATTCATATCTAAATAACGTGTAGATTTTACTATTAAATATTTTCTTCTTTCTTCATAACATATCTCAATTTGAAATAATTAACTCTCTCGGAAGTCGTAACTTTATAGTAGTTGAAAATTCACATATCTGAAAAAGTATTGATTACATTAATCATATTAATCAAAAATGAAGAAATATTTTAAATGAATTAAGACCATAACAAAAAAGTATATGTACAGCAACATTTTAAAAATCACACTAGCAGAAAAAATCCGGACTCCTCAATTCAACAGGTGTAGATAAGATTATGTTATTTGAAACTTTGAAAAAACTATGAAAATGAATTGACAATTTCGAATTAATACCCTTATAAGGTAATAAGCATCAAACAAAAAATGTTACTCAATAATCATAAACATATAAAATATCTAATATTTCTGATGTTTGTAAGAATTTATTTTTGTTTTTGGATTTTTTGTTGATGAGGGGATTTTGTAATTTGTTTTAAAGGCTCCTGTACCAGTTTTGAATTTAAGACTGTTTTGGAGTCTGTGATAAATAAATGAATTATTATTATATATTATTAGTAAAACTTGGAACACCTTGAGTTGGTATTAATATGAAATAACAGAATGTCTTCCAACAATGGAATAAGTCTTACCAGAGCCTGTTTTCTTAAAATTAAAATATTAGAAATTAACTGCCAAAATAAATAGGGTAAAATAATAACACAATAAGACATTTCAATCAAAAGATTATCAAATTTTCAATTTCAAGTAAGTAATAGAATATATTTTGCTATATATTTTCAGTAAATAAAATTTTTCACATTAATATATAGGTACTTACATTTCGTAAGTAAACAAGAATTTCATCAATTTCTGCATAAATTCAATAAGCACCTTTGTCGTCCACTAATAAGTCATTTCAAAATACTGCGTCACTGCGTAGAAAAAGTAAAGACCGTTATAAAATGAAGCCGACCGAATGCACTTCTCTGACTCGTCACTGAACATTTCAAATTTTTACCTGCTTAGGTTAGAAACCTTAACCGGCGGCTCGTGAGGTGTTGGTTTAAGGAGGCTACAAGAGGTGTTAAAAAATACACCATAGGCGAAAATTTTTAGAATTTCAAGGTCAACCGCCTTATAATTTAGAGAAAATCAAAGTAAAACAAGCACCCTAAAATATTAACTTCTTTGCGAAAAATATTGTTTTCACTTTCGAGTGTCTAGGTACCTTGACACCTACAACTCCTATTTACGATATTCACAAAAACTCTTCTCAGCCAATAAATCAATTCATCTATTCATCAAATTTTTTTTTCTTTCACAAAATAGGTACCTACCTACCTACTTAACGAATTTGTTACCTATTCGAGGAATTAATCAATAGTTGCCCAGCAAGAACCAACGGGAAGGTGAGAGTTTTTTCTTGCCAAAAATAAAATAGGACCCTCCCAAAAATAGATTAAAATAAAACAAACAGAGACATTTTCCCTAGTAAAAAGTCTTTTCTATTGCAATGAAGTATTCATTGGCAGTATTCGCACCGTTGTTTGCTTTTCTGTGGTATGGCATAATTGGCATAATGAACGCTGAAAATATACCTTTTTAAGCCTCTGCAGCATTGCCACTGTTGAAATGAAATCTTGAAATGAATGAAATGCAGTAAGCAGTAAATGTAAATACCTTCTATCGTAATTAATAAATTATATGATATAATGTAGGTTGAAAGGAAGGTAGGTGCATAAAATAATATGATTTTGATTAATATGAATTAGCTGAATGCTGACTATTTAATATAGTATAGTAGTGATACACAGAATATTGAGGAGGCGGCTTAGCCTCCTTAGCCGCCCCTGATATATATATATATATATATATATATATATATATATATATATATATATATATATATATATATATATATATATATATATATATATATATATATATATATATATATATATATATATATATATATATATATATATATATATATATATATATATATATATATATATATATATATATATATATATATATATATATATATATATATATATATATATATATATATATATACAGTGTGGAACAGCCAAATGGAATAAATTCGATAACGAATAAATGAGAGCGTGTTGGGAAAAACACTTGGACACGTCGATTTGTATTTTCAGATGCGCATTTTTAAAAAAAAAAAATAATTATATAGGGCGTGTCATGTGACAGTGGCCGATACCAACTTTCTTATTTTAAATACAACCTCCTGTATATTATTAGTTTTTTGAATTCTTCAGAAAATTCTAGACATAATTCATTTACACTTTTCCATACCTATCTTCAACTGTTTCGGAAATATTAAGTGTTTTCAGATGTATTACAAAAAACATTAATTTCAATGTAAGAGATGTTCAAAATGTTCGCCGCGAACGTCTTGGCAACATGCTAATCTGGTATAGAAATGTCTTCTAACGTTACCCAACATCTCAGGCGTGACTGTCTAATCGCAAAAAAAGGAAAGGAAACACACGTGTTTCATTCCTCCCTGAAGTATGCGTCAGGGAGGTGGGCAGCTTGAGTTTGGGATTAACTCCTTCAGCCAGATCAGAGGATACACTTGTATGTACAAGTGCATTAAGGATAGGTGAGACGGGATATTTATGGAACATAGGAAGTATGGGTAGGGTTCAGAGGATTAATACTGGTCCAGCATTCGCCTTATAAGTTTGCAAGCAGTGACTTACATTACCATGAGGAAACCTCTGAGAAAAACTCATGGCAGACCAGTCGGCCCCGGGGTTTGAACCCGAGACCTCCCAAATACTAGCCAGCGTACCTAACATACTCGACTAACTAGCTTGGTGTCTAATCGCAAGCGTGATTCGTCTTTTTAAGTCATCTAAGTTGAGTGGTGGTTTGGTTTGGTATACAATAGTTTTGACATATCCCCACAAAAAGAAGTCTAATGGCGTCAGATCAGGAGATAGTGCTGGCCATTCTATCGATCCGCGCCTCCCTATCCACCGATTTGGAAAATTTTGGTTCAGGTACTGCCGGACATTGATTTGGTAATGGGGCGGCGCTCCATCTTGCTGAAACCGTAGTATATTGGCAGGAACTTGTGGTTTTGCTGGATCAGGATATAAGTTTGTCAAAGTTGGCTCGACATTATTTTGGAGCAGTTCTAAATATTTATCTCCATTCAAGTTGCCATCAATGAAAAAGGGACCTACGATATGATTTCCAATAATTCCTGCCCAAACATTAACTTTTTCAGGATATTGCGTATGTTCCTCTCTCATCCAGTAAGGATTCTCATTAGACCAATAGCGGCAATTTTGACTATTAACATGACCGTGAAGTGTAAATGTGCTCTCATCAGAAAACAAAACATCTTCTAATTGGATCAATATTGTTATCTAACATTTCCATCATTTGTTCACAAAAATACGTTATCCTGTCGAAATCGTCTTCCATTAGCTCCTGAGTGTTGAAGTCTGAAGACGGAACATTAAATATATTTTGGTCAACACTGTACATATTCTGTACTTTACTATTTGTAGTACTCGTTGACAAAAAGTCAGTTGTTTGAATAAATTGTTCTATAAAAGTGTCATTCTATTTTCTTACAAGAATTGAGTAAAGATCTGTTTTAAATACTTCAACATGGTAGCAGAGCGTGGTTCCTAGACTAGAAAACAAAGCTTTATATTGCGAAGTAAGAAGAAAGTCAAAAAAAGTAGGTGAACTGTTGCAAAGAAGTTGTCCCTAGTAGAAAGTAAGAAAAAAGTATTTTTCTGGAAAAATGGATGCTAGTAAAGTACAGATAGGTTTACTAGAAGGGAAATCAAATTGGTCTACTTGTAAATATAAGCTGTGCATTTTGCTGAGAGGCGTGAGAGGTGGATTAGAAGTTCTAGAAGGTAAACTGAAAGCCCCTGAACCGTTAGCAGAAAATGTGTCGCAGGAAGAGAAATCCAAGTATGAGAAAAATTTGGCGGACTTTAATAATGCTGACAGTAGTGCCTTGTTGATTATGACAGTCAATATGACACAAGAAACTCTAGAAAAAGTTATGCGTTTTTCGAATGCAAAAGATGTTTGGCTGGAATTGCATAGGCTTTTTGATGGAAACGTTGAGAACAAGACGTATGATATTTGTATGCAATTTTTCAGTTACACGAAACAAGCAGATGATGATATCGCAACACATACTTCAAAACTGAAAAATTTGTGGAACAATTTGCAGAAAGAAATCTCTAAAAATAAAGTTACATCTGGAAAGACATGTAATTGTGACCTGCCCGAAATTCTATTAATTTGCAAAATTTGAGAGACATTACCTGCTGAATATTTCTCTTTTAAGTCTAGCTGGATTTTGATGTCAGATATAGACAAAAATATCGACAACTTAACAAGCCAGTTATGTGCATATGAGAAAGCACTTACGAAGAAGTCTGAAAGCAGACAGGAAGTTCAGCAGACATGAAGTTCTAAGTATGCAACTTGATCTGTAATTATTGCAAATTGAGAGGACACAAAGTTCGAGATTGTGTCAAATGGAAAGCGGACGGCAAGCCACCAAAACCAGATTCATTCGAGAGTTTTGTACCATTTGATCAAGATCACCAGGTAAAAACAGCAAATGGAGATTCTGTAGCAGCACTAGGATATGGAACAGTAAGAGTTCAGTCATACGTGAATAGAAAGAAGCATGAGTTTTTACTTTCAGAAGTATGGTACGTTCTAATACATATAATATATAGTATAAGAAAGAATTTGTTTTCAACGTTGTTTGCTCAAGATAAGAATCCTGACAGTGAATTTATTTCCAAGACAGAAGAATGTCAATTCAAGTTATCTGGAGAAAAACTACTTATGGGATCAAGAAGTCGTTCAGGAGGCTTATACAAGCTTAATATGAAAGCCATTAAACCATTATTTGCAAGAGAAATCAACATAGTCAATAAAGAAAATGTGCTACAGCTTTACCACGAAAGATTTGGACACCAGAATAAAAGGCATGTGAAAAAGATTTTAAAGTATGAACTAGACATCGATGTTAACCTGGACAGTGATGTTTGTGAAGGTTGCATTTATGGAAAAGCCCACATACTCAAGTTTGGAACTAGAGAACGAGTTAATTCACCTGGTTTACTAATTCATACAGATGTTTGTGGACCATTTGAGAGCAAGTCAAAGTCAGGCTACCGCTACTATGTGCTCTTCAAAGATGACTATAGTAGATATCGTTTTGTTTATTTTATCAAACACAAATCTGAGGTCGTAGATAAGCTGAAAACAGTCATTGCCGAAATCAAAGCTGCAGGGTATGGTGTACAAGAGATACTGTCAGATAACGGAGGTGAATTCGACAACAATCAAGTCAAAAGAATACTGAACCATCACGGAATAAGACAGAGACTGATTATGCCATACACTCCTCAACAGAATGTTGAGAAAACAGAACTGTTGTAGAAACTGCAAGAGCTTTGATGCACGCACAAGAAGGACTATTCAATCAGACATTTTGGGCAGAAATGGTGAATACGGCAACATATATCCTAAACAGAACAAGTAATTCCGGAATCAAAAATCAATCTCCTTTTGAGGTATGGTATAAGAAGAAGCCTAACCTCAAGCACCTGAGAGTCATCGGTAGCATTTGCTATGCTCACGTTCCAAAACAAAATCGCAAGAAAATGGACAAGAAGGCCATTAAAGGTGTTCTCATTGGTTATGAAAATGATGATGGTTATAGAATCTGGTCATTTGATAAAAAGAAACTTGTTAGATCACGAGACGTCATTTTTGATAAATGCAAACTTTTAGACATTGTGACAGAGAGCAAGAACAAGAGTTTTCTCTCGCCTCCATCAGAGAATGTTCTCCAATATATAAGAAGTAAAGCATCATTGGAAAATGAAGAGGTTGAAGATCGATCAGAACAAGAAATCATAGAAGAAGATTCAGAAGGTCTCAATGAAATAACAGAAATGAGAAAAATAGAGCGAGAAAGTTCAACGGAGCATGGAACAGCAGAAGACCTAGATGATATTGAAGAAACTGAACGTGATATAACAGAAGAAGACAGCATCAATGTGAGAAGACAGCTGAGACATAGAAGTGAAATGAGGATGCCTAAACATTTTGAAGACTATGTCATGACAGTTGCAGCAGAGATCAGTGAACCTAGAGAACCCTTATCCTACAAAGAGGCTATAACTTGCAATGAAAGACAAAATAGGATTATGGCTATGGAGAAAGAGATACAATCACTGCAAGAAAATTGCACTTGGGAAATGAAAAAGTTGCCTACAGGAAAGAAAGCGATACCTTGCAAGTGGGTGTATAAACTCAAAACAAATCCTGACGGGTCCATTGAAAAGTATAAAGCAAGATTGGTTATCAAAGGCTATTCACAGCGAAAAGGTGAAGATTATGATCAAACATACAGCCCAGTAGCCAAAGGTGGAACAATAAGGTCACTGTTGAGTATTGCAGCAAGCAAAAAGATGTCTTTGACTCAAATTGATGTATGTACAGCCTTTCTCTATGGTAAACTTGATGAAGAAGTCTACATGAAGCAACCTCAGGGCTATGAAGATGGTAGCGACAAAGTATGCAAACTTGAACGAAGTCTTTATGGTTTGAAACAGGCACCAAGGTGTTGGAATCATAGATTTAGTGATTACATCGAAAGCCTGAATTTCAAAAGAACCAATGCAGACCCTTGCCTATTCATAAAGAAAGATGGAGAAGACATGCTACTGCTAGCTCTTTACGTCGATGATGGGTTATTAGCTTCTACAAATGAGACAATGAAAGAAACATTTCTACATAATTTACGAAGAGAATTCAAAATCACGATCAAGCCTGCATCTTATTTCTTAGGACTAGAAATTGAGAAGAAAGAAAATGGATCAATTCAAGTCAATCAGTCTGCTTACACTAGAAAGATTCTAGAACGTTTCGGTATGTAAGGCTGTAAACTAGTATCAACACCCATAATCAAAGAAAGCGTTCAATTAGGGAAGGAAGATGAGAAAGAATTGAACAGCACTTTTCCTTACAGAGAAGCCGTTGGTGCTTTGATGTACTTGATGACCGGTACTCGACCAGACATAGCATATGCTGTAAGTGTAGTTTCAAAGAAACTCGAAAATCCCCTGAATTCAGACTGCTCCAAAGTAAAAAGGATATTCCGTTATTTAAAAGGAACGATTGACATTGGTATAATATACAAAACAGGAGTCAAAGATGAGCTGAAGACATTCAGTGACGCAGATCATGGTGGTGATGATAATACAGGCCGATCAACCACAGGAGTTTTGAGTATGTATGCAGATGGAGCAATATCTTGGTACAGTCAGCGTCAAACTTCAGTTGCAATTTCTACAACAGAAGCAGAAATTGTCGCTGCTAGCGAAGCTGCTAGAGAAATAGTTTGGCTCAAACGACTATTCGAAGAAATTCTTATTTTGGAATCAGTGCCAACGTTGATGATCGACAACGAAGCTGCAATAAAGTTGACACAGAATCCAGAATATCACCGTCGTACTAAACATTCGACATTTCTTTGTGCGTGAGCTGGTACTTGACAGTTTTATTCAAGTTAGGAAAGTGTCTTCAGAAGATCAGTTAGCAGACATGTTGACAAAACCTTTGTTCAAGCCCAGATTACAAATGTTGAGAAATGCAATGGGGTTGACCAGAATAATCCAATGAGGGAAGGTGTTGAAGTCTGAAGACGGAACATTAAATATATTTTGGTCAACACTGTACATATTCTGTACTCTACTATTTGTAGTTGGCTCGTTGACAAAAAGTCAGTTGTTTGAATAAATTGTTCTATAAAAGTGTCATTCTATTTTCTTACAAGAATTGAGTAAAGATCTGTTTTAAATACGTCAACACTGAGTTGGCATCATTTTATAGGGATTCATTTTACTTTCCTTTAATATTCGAAAAATTGATGTGTGGCTAATGTTGAACAGAGTGAGGCTGCTTTTCGACCAGAATTATGTGGGTTTTCTTGAAACTCAAGCATAACATCCAATTTCGTATCATCGCTCAGTTTATTGGCAACTACTTTTTTTGTCTTTCTTACATGACCAAGCTCGCGAAACTGTTTTTCTATTTTGCTAATTGTTCCTTGGGATATAGGCGGCAAATTAGGAAATTTTTCGTGAAATAAGCGAGAAACTTCCATTTGTGTCCGTGTGTTATCTCCATAACCAATCATTTGTAGAATGGTTATTTTGTGCATTTCTGTTAAATGAACCATTTTTCTGATATTATTACGTACAGTTAACGAAATTCAAACGACAATAGCACTGACACTGATCACTACTGTCATGCAGACAGACAACAAGTTGCTAAGGCTATGAGTTTTATAAGTACGAAAATAAACAAAACTGTTTTTGTATTTTTTTAAATTTCATATTAGTAAAAAGGAACGCATTAATGGTTTTTGCTTATTTTCTCAATATTAAAAGCTGAATGGGAAATAAGTATTATTGAGTGTAATGTAGCGAATTTGTGAAATAAAATAATTTTCTTTTCTTAATGTTAATTTTTATAATACATCTGAAAACACTTAATATTTCCGAAACAGTTGATGATAGATATGGGACATTGTACATGAATTTATGTCTATAATTTTCTGAAGAATCCAAAAAACTAATAATATACAGGGAGTTGTATTTAAAATAAAAAAGTTGGTATCGGCCACTGTCACATGACACACCCTATATAATTATTTTTTTTTGAAAAAAATGCGCATCTAAAAATACAAATCGACGTGTCCAAGCGTTTTTCCCAACACGCTCT
This sequence comes from Cynegetis impunctata, assembly GCA_030704885.1. Taxonomy (NCBI): domain Eukaryota; kingdom Metazoa; phylum Arthropoda; class Insecta; order Coleoptera; family Coccinellidae; genus Cynegetis; species Cynegetis impunctata. The sequence continues at coordinate 840,983 of JARQZK010002912.1, forward strand.
CATTTATTCGTTATCGAATTTATTCCATTTGGCTGTTCCACACTGTATATATATATATATATATATATATATATATATATATATATATATATATATATATATATATATATATATATATTTATGTTATATCGTATGTTTTCTCGGATGGTGGAATGAATCAGAGAAAGATTCCGGGGTTCAATCTGATTTCGAAAGTTTTGTTGGCGCTGAGAAGCACCGTTTGTTTCACGACGTTTCGCCAAAATCTCATTTGGCATTTTCAAGTGCTGCTGTACGTCTGGTGACTCGACGGCAACTACTCACAATTACAGTAGTTGCCGTCGAGTCACCAGACGTACAGCAGCACTTGAAAATGCCATGTATAATATATATATATATATATATATATATATATATATATATATATATATATATATATATATATATATATATATATATATATATATATATATATATATATATTACCTTAAGTAACCTTTACTTGATTGAAATTCATGTTAAGAAATAAGAACACATTTATTTAAACTTAATTTCCACCATATTTACAATTAAATGACAATTGTTTCGACAGCCACATTGTCTTCATCAGATTTAGTTACTAAACTAGTTCTTAAAATATATCACAGTGCTTATATACTATCTGAAATAGGTATTTATAACAGGGGTACCCCCTTGATTCATGATTCCAAGAACGGTATAACAGGTATAGGTACCTACATATTGACTTATTTGGAATGGTTAACTATTAAGAGGTTTCAAATACCAGGTTTAATAATGAGGGATTACCAAGTCCAGTTTGCTCATTTCGTAAAAGGTCCGAAGATGTTTTAAAACATAAATCTTTTTACGCAATGCTCGAAAATCTTAAAACCACTACGGTGCACTTCTCTAATATCAACCCAATTCACGTAAAAAATTTCAACCAAAAAAACTGAATCTGGTCAATCTGTGGGCGTGAGCAAATCTTCAACTCTACCACGAAACGAAAAAACAAGAAATCTTGACATGCGCTTGGATAAAACAGTTTGAACACTTGTTTCTTGGCATAAACTCAATCCATATATAAATATTCCACCGAGTAACTCAATTTGGAGGTGTAAGAATCCCTAAAAAATAACCGATTTCCTCATTATTTGCCACTGGTTTGAAAAATGTTTCCTCATTTATTCATATTTAGTCACTGGTTTAAAAAGTTGTCTGCTCATGCTTCTGCCCGCCACTTCATTGCTTGAAAATGCTAAAATGGACTGAATTTACCCAACTGTTGATACTTTTGTTGAACATCAACACCCGAGGTACCAAATTTCAGCTTATTTGATCAGATGGGGGCCAAAATGTACAAGGAAAAAAATTAATATATATATTAAAAAAATTAAATAATAAGAAAACAACTTGTCTAAAAACCACAAAATGAAAATAACTTTTTATTTAACTAGTTTCGCCTGTTACAGCATTATCAAGACTGAATACATAATTGCAAAGATATCGCTTGAAAATATATAAGTATTTCGGTTCGGTACCTGGGGGTGGTAAAATGTAATCGATGGGTCCAAGTTATCAGAGATTTAACAGTGGGGAGTGGTTTAAGTCTAACTGGTCATTAAGAAGAATGTAATTATGGGATTTTTGGATCTTGTTTATTTCCATGGCTTCCAGGAAGTTCATTATCATACCTTTATCACAGTAATGAAGAATTTTTGGTTTGAAAGAGGATGAGATGTTATGTTTTTTTGACTCTAGATGTTCCCTAAATGCTGATTGTCCGTTTTTTAGATGTTCTTTTAGCCTGGTTTCAAAACATCTCCCGGTCTGACCTATATATATTGAATTACATTCTTCACAGTCCATTCTATAAATTCCTGTTCTCTTCATTGGATCGACTTTTGACATTTTGTTATTAAAAATCATTCTATCTAATCTGCTGTGACTCGAAAAAGCAGTATTCAAATTATTATTTTTAAAGAATTGAATGATCTTTGAAGAGGGGATGTGCGTATAAGGGATGCTCACAAACTTTTGTAAATTTTTGTTATTGCAGTATGGTCCATATAATTTCAAATTGATAAAATGTTTCTCTTTTTTCGAAATTAAACTATTTATTATTTTTAGTGGAAAATCATTGTTAATACCTATCGCGCGAATCACGTCAATTTCTACCATAAGGTCTTGTTTTGATTCATCGTCCATCGAATTTATTAATATATATTTATATATATATATATATATATATATATATATATATATATATATATATATTTTATATATATATATATATAATCAGAAATCAAACAATTCTCGAAAAACGTCATCCAGGGTTTAAAACAGATATAAAAACCACTCCCACATATCAGTGTTAACTTATGATAGAGTGCAATAGCTTATTTTCGGGGTAAATAAGACTGAAACCCTACAAATGCTCAAATTATCGCTACTGAAAAAGATATGTTGTCATGGGACCTGTGGAATAACCAAGAAATTAAAAATTCAAATAATTTATTAAAAACAATACAACTTAATTATAACAGAAAAATTTGAAAAATTAGTACACTCAACTTCTTTTTCCTCTCTCTGGCTTCTATAAAAAAATATCAATTTTATTTTATACAAGAAAAACTATCATTACAGTTTCTGTAAATTATACAAGTAAATGGACTGATCTGAATTCACTCTTACGTAATATATTATGTAACATGACTTTATTAAATAAAAATAAACTTCTTATTATAAAAATAGATTGTAATAGGCTGATTAACAGAGTAACTAAATATTATTTTTTTTTTGAAAATATTTTATTTTTATTAATTCAATGAATGACAATCTTAAGCACTACTATCTATGATATGCATCACATCAAGGTACTATTTATAAACTGTGATGATGTATACCCTGCATATTCAATATGTTATTTCAAAGAATTTTTCAACAAGAAGACTGATCCACGTTTAAGTTAAGATAGAGCTTTTTATTCATGGACATCACTTGCCATATTCTGCTGCAAATCTTTTTTTCATGGCAAATTGGCAACGTCTGATGCAAATGAGGCATCACAGTATGGATAAACAATATTTTGTGAATAGTGTCCAGTATCAGCAAAATGTTGTTTTGAAGAATGTTTCGATGCGAAGACCGATTCACATACAGAACACATAAATTCAGATATTTAGCTCTGCATCACTTGTGATCTATTTTGTTTATTGCTTAATTCGTTCGAAGGCACTGAATTTGAAACTGAAATAAATTTGTGTCCTGTTCTCTTAATGTGTTGCTTAAGTGCAATATTTGACGCGAAAAATGTTATACATACTGTACACAACATTTCTAAAATTTAAGTTCAGGGCATTTAAATGTTCTAACGATTGCTGAGTTGGAAAGATTGAACTATGTTGTTATGAATTTGAATTATCTTTCTTATGAACAGAACTTTCCATATGCTGTTTCAAGTCTTTTTTGGCCAAAAATTCTCTCTGACATGGTTTACATGAATAAGTCTCGTTTTTGTGCTTAAAGTTATGTACAGAACTTTCCATATGTTGTTCCAGGTCTTTTTTGGCCAAAAAACCTCTCTGACATGGTTTACATGAATAAGTCAAGTTTTTGTTCTCAAAGTTATGTACAGAACTTGCAATATGTGGATCAAGGTATTGTTTGGCCGTATATTCTTTCGGAAAGGGTAAACATGAATAAGTATCATTTTTGTGATAAAAGTTATGTACAGAACTTTCCATATGTTGCTCCAGGTATTGCTTAGCCGCAAATTCTTTCTTACATAGTACACATGAATAAGTCTCATTTCTGAGTTTAAATTTATGTCCAGAACTTTCCATATGTTGTTTCAGGTCTTTTTTGATAAAAAATTCCCTCTGACATGGTTTACATGAATAAGTCTCGTTTTTGTGCTTAAAGTTATGCACAGAACTTTCCATATGTTGTTGCAAGTCTTTTTTTGCCAAAAATTCTCTCCGACATGGTTTACATGAATAAGTCTCATTTGTGGGATCAGAGTTATGCACATAACTTTCCATATGTTGTTGCTGATCTTTTTTGGACAAAAATTCTTCCTGATAAGCCTCGGTTTGCTCAAACTTATGTATAGAACTATCCATATGTTGTTCCAGGTCTTGTTTGGCCACAAATTCTATCTTACATAGAAAACATGAATAAAACTCGTTTTTGTGCTTAAAGTTATGTACAGAACTTTCCATATGTTGTTTCAGGTCTTGTTTAGCAACAAAGTCTTTCTTACATAGAAAACATGAATAAATCTCGTTTTTCTGCTTAAAATTATGTAAAGAACTTTCCATGTGTTGTTCCAGGTCTTTTTTGGCCAAAAAATCTCTCTGACATGGTTTACATGAATAAGTCTCGTTTTTGTGTTTAAAGTTATGTACATAACTTTCAATATGTTGTTCCGGGTATTGTTTGGCCGTATATTCTTTCGGAAATGGTAAACATGAATAAGTCTCGTTTTTGTGCTTAAAGTTATGTACAGAACTTTTCATATGTTGTTCCAGGTATTCTTTGGCAGCAAATTCTTTCTTACATAGTAAACATGCATATGTCTCGTTTTGGTGCTTAAAGTTATGTACAGAACTTTCCATATGTTGTTTCAGGTCTTGTTTGGCAACAAAGTCTTTCTTACATAGAACACATGAATAAGTCTCATTTTTGTGCTTAAAGTTATGTACAGAACTTTCCATATGTTGTTCCAGATCTTTTTGGGACAAAAAATCTCTCCGACATGGTTTACATGAATAAGTCTCGTTTTTGTGTTTAAAGTTATGTACAGAACTTTCCATATGTTGCTCCAGATATTGCTTAGCCGCAAATTCTTTCTTACATAGTAAACATGAATAAGTCTCATTTCTGAGTTTAAATTTATGTCCAGAACTTTCCATATGTTGTTCCAGGTCTCTTTTGATAAAAAATTCTCTTTGACATGGTTTACATGAATAAGACTCGTTTTTGTGCTTAAAGTTATGTACAGAACTTTCCATATGTTGTTGCAGGTCTTTTTTTGCCAAAAATTCTCTCTGACATGGTTTACATGTATAAGTCTCATTTGTGGGATTAGAGTTATGTACAGAACTTTCCATATCTTGCTGCAGATCTTTCTGATAAGGTTTACTTGAATAAGCCTCAATTTTGTGCTCCAAGTTATGTACAGAACTATCCATATGTTGTTCTAGGTCTTTTTTGGACACAAATTCTTTCTGGCATGGTTTGCATGAATAAGTCTCACTTTTGTGCTTAAAGTTATGTACAGAACTTTCCATATGTTGTTGCAGGTCTTTTTTTGCCAAAAATTCTCTCTGACATGGTTTACATGAATAAGTCTCATTTGTGGGATTAGAGTTATGTACAGAACTTTCCATATCTTGTTGCAGATCTTTCTGATAAGGTTTACATGAATAATCCTCGATTTTGTGCTCAAAGTTATGTACAGAACTATCCATATGTTGTTCTAGGTCTTTTTTGGACACAAATTCTTTTTGGCATGGTTTACATGAGTAAGCCTCGTTGTTGTGCCGTTGTACAGAACTTTCCATATGTTTTTCCAGGTCTTTTTTGACCACAAATTCTTGATGAGATGGTTCACATGAATGAGCAGATTTACATTTAGTGGCATTTATGTGATATTTTAGAGAGTCCTGAGTTGGAAAGATTACACGATGTTGTAATGAATTTTTATTATCTCTGTTATGTACAGAACTTTTCATATGCTGTTTCAAGTCAAATTCGACAAATTCTTTTTGACATGATTTACATGAATAAGTCTCATTTTTATGCTTCATGATATGTTCAGAACTTTCCATATGTTGTTCCAGGTCTTTTTTGGATACAAATTTTTTCCTACATGGTTCACATGAATAAGTCTTGTTATTGTGCTCAAAAATTTTTGCATGTTGATCAAGAGCATCCTTCGTTTCAAATGAAGCACTACATACTGAACAAACGAAATGCAGTGAACTATCATGGCCAGTATCTTTAATATGTTGTTCTAACATAGTTTTATGATAATTATCCACATCTGAAACTGGAAGCTTTCTTGAATTACCAACAAGCTGTTTTGCTGAAATATTCCTATTTGTAGATGATCTTTCAGAGTAATTTGTTTCCAGATTCAAATTAAAAGTTTGTTTGGCCCTGAGAGAATATTCCAGGTTCAAAATATTAATGGAATCATAAATCTCTTTTAGATGTTTTTTAATAAGATCAATTTTGTTTTTTTTATAATCTTTTTTCTCTAAATGGGTTAATTCCACATGCTTCAATAAATTCTTAAAATTGGTTTCAATGTGAGGGCAATAAAAACAATTAAAAATTGATCTCTTCATTTGCAAGTAAAAACTTGAGTCTCTTAAATTATCTTGAAACTTATTCCCCCAATGTTTCTGCAAGTTTTTATATTTTTTTTTAACAAGCATATTTTGGGGATTCATATCTAAATACTGTGTTAAAAGAGAATTTTCTATTGAATATTTTCTTCTTTCTTCATAAAATTACTGAATTTGAAATACATAATTGCTTTCTTGGAAGTCGTAACCTCATAGTAGGAGAAAATTCTAATCTCTGAAAAAAATGTGATTACATTAACCATGAATTCAATCAAAAATAAAGAAATATTTGAAACTATAACAAAAAAGTATACCACAGACATTTTAAAAAATCACACTTGCAGAGATACCTAATCCAGACGCCCCAATGCAACAGATCATGTTGTTTAAAATTTTAATAAAACTACGAAAATCAACTAACAAGTTTGAAATTAATACCATTATAAGCATCGAACAAAAAGTGTTAGTTAAAAATTGAAAATATATATTATTAGCATAACTTGGAACACCATGAGTTAATATGAAATCACAGAATGTCTTCCAACAATGGAATACAAGTATTACCAGAGCCTGTTTTCTTGAAATTAAAATATTAGAAATTAACTGCGAGAATAAAAAGTGTGAAAAAGTAACACAAGCAGACGTTTAATCACAAGATTATCAAATTTTCAACTTATGTGAAGTAATAGAATATAGTTTTTATATTTGAGAACTATAAATTTTCAGTGAATGATAAATTTAGCACTAATATGTACTTACATTTGGTAAGTAAGCAAAAATTGTATCAATTTCTGGATACATTATGGAGCTGTAATAAACATAAGAATTTTTGTCCATTCATAATCATTTCAAAACAATACTTAAAAAGATGAAAGACCCTTATTCCGATAATATAGGTTATCTACCCATTTTCTGATTAGAAACCTTGGTGATGTCTAGACCAAGGAAATTCCAAGTTATTTAAAGTTAACGCTATAGTGTACAGTACTGATTTTTATAAGCTTTGAATTCCTGTGGGACTGAATTTAAGGGTATGCCGCCTCCAGCGCTAAACTCCATTCGAATTTCGAATCCCCTCCCCCTGGCCCCTCACTGCCATCACAAGCTGCGTGCGTTTTCTGTGGTCAGCACCACAGAAGTTGTGCTTTAAGCAGCGAGTTCGCCTTTTTTAAATATAAAGCTCATTTAGTTTAGATAAAACTACAGTTTCAATTATTTACAAAAAATTAAATGGGGTTCGAAATTATTTAATTACTTTTTTCTAGAAGGACTAAAACATATTTTTAAGTAACATGTTTTCTTAAATTCGTAAGGAAAATATTATTAAGGTCTGAAATGCGTCATTTTAACGCCCCTGGCTGTAGCCTACTAGCCTGTGATGCTTGACCAAATCGCTAAAATAAATTTATTGACTGTCAATAATCAAAACCTGAACCACAAAGAATCGAAAACTGCTTTTAATTATACATTTTTTATGTAATTATTATTAATTTATTTCAGTCCACTAACAGAAAATCTAGCGAATGTCATACCTAAATGAAATAAAATTGCTTTCATACTTTAAACAAAACTCTCAGGATTTTTGCTCAATGGTAAAAATGCCACAAGCTTTGTTGGTATGAATAGTGTTTTTATATATTTCGTGATTCAGTCAATAGGAAATGATCAGTAGATGAATATCTTACGTTAGAGGCCTCGGTAGACCAGCGGTGAGGTGAACCGCCTTATACCGTTTGTAAACCGAGGATTGTGGGTTCGAGTCCCACCTTGCTCTTGGGTGTTGTGTATGTCCGGAATTTAGTGGTTCTATATTTATAATTAAATTGTTGGGTAATGTACATAGTTTACAAGCCCATTGGCCGTTCGAAACCGGCGTTAAACTGTAGGTCCCTCGAGTTAAAAAAAAAAATATATCTTACGTTATTAAGTAATGGTCAATAAAAGTTAATAATTGCATATATTGTTGTGAAATACGTTTAATATTGTAGATACCGGAAATAATTTAAAGATTTGAATGCTCTTCGTTTTGAATTACATTGAATTAGCAAGATATTTAGCCGATTTTTTATCAAACTTTATGAACTATTTCTAAAGATAGCTTTGCTTGTCAGTGGCATTGAGATTTTTTATAGCTAAAATTGAGAAAAATGTTTTTTAACTACTGAAGTTGATCTATGCTGTAAATCAATTGTGTTTCGATGTTTCGAATAAGAAGATTTGAATTATATTCACGTTTTATCTGTTATATAGGCTCTTGCACCGTATATTATTAAACTAAGTTTAATAATAAACAGAGTTTAATTTGACATTTGACAAGCGAAAATGTCAAATTAAACTCGGTTTATCATTAAACTTAGTTTAAAATATACGGTGCATGAGCCTAGTTAAGTTTCAATAATTGAACTAGTGAACGCTTCTATTAGTTCCATTTCATTATTGACATTTGAAAACAATTTTGAGGTTGACAAGAAGAGGACGATCCAGATAATGAGTTTAATGTTAATACCTCTTTTTTTGGGAAATGGTTGTTTTTTGTGAGCATACTCTGAAAATTGAATTGAACTTTCATTAATATTCAGTATGTCTGTTATGCACTCATTAAATCAATTGTTTTTTTCTCTTTTGCATATAAAATCATTTAAATAAATTTTTTTTCCAGGTATTTCTGGGGGTGTATTTACTAATAAAAGTCAAATGCTGGGAGAAAGGTAGTGTGTGCTTTTCTGATCACTAAGAAAGTAGCGAAATTAGTGTTGGAATGCAGTTTTTAGTTTAGTGAACTTTGAATTTATGTGATCATCCTAAAAATGTCGAATAGTTCCTGTGTCGTTATTGAAAAATCTGAGGAAAAGTACAAATTATGAAACGAGTTACTTGTTGAATATTTGCATTGATCCCTAATTTCTTCTAGGTTGGTTATCACACCAAAACCAAGTCCTACCAGCAGTCCCAGACCTTCACCTGTACCAGAAAATCGGAAAGATCTATCTATTTTAGATTTCAAAGATCCTTATGCCAGCATTATTGAAGAATCAATTCTGGTAAGTGTTCTGTTGTGAATTTGACATATGAAGTTTAAGAAAAATTGGTCTGATTAAATCATGTTTGAAAGTAAATGAAAACAAACACGAAACAGATCATTTATACTAAGTATAATTTAAAAACGAATTGAAAAATATTTTAAGTATTAAAACTAATTTCTAGGGTAGGTGATCAAGAAATATCATCCAGGATACTATTCCATATATTTAGGTCATTTCAAAAAAATTATAATGAAAGAAATATCTGAAATATTCTATTGAATGAAAGATCCTTTTAGATTTCATAATATGGTAGATTTCTCTTTCTGAATGTTTCTATAAGTCCAGGGAAAAATCATATATTTTTTCTAGAGAGATAAAAATTCATAATATATATATATATATATATATATATATATATATATATATATATATATATATATATATATATATATATATATATATATATATATATATATATATATATATATATATATATATATATATATATATATATATATATTTATTCATTTGGATTGGTTTTGTATCTGTATATTATAGATTGTTGGGATTTTTCGTAGTATAACAGATATTAAATCACTAATAAAGTTGGATTTAATTTACTCGACGTTTCGGCTCTATTTTTGGAGCCTTTTACAAGAGTTTCATCAAGAGTCTGTAAGATAAAATATAATTTAAAGCTAGTTCACAATACAAAGGTTGATATTTAAAATGTACCTCACTACGGATCGTTTTGTTTTCTTTTCTTTGGCTGTGGTAAGTTCCAGCTTGTGTGAACGACTGGTTTATGAATCCGAAACAGATGTCGAGTCATATTCGTTTCACGTGTCTTCGGGTAGTTCCATATCAAATCAACACACTTTTAATTAAATTTTCACCTCACCATCTCAGATTTTGGTGAAATTTGGAATACTCATTGTGGATGCTGGAACTAAGAAAAATACCAAAATTCAATTTTTCGCATACCGTTTCCAAAATATGGCTGCGTAAACTTTCAAAATTTCGGCCAAAAACCGAAAAGTTACTTTTTTGAAATTGCTCTAGGAGCTGCCCTAGTTGAGCTAGAGAGCTGGAAGAGGTGTCATTTTGCAGCATTCCTTATGCTCTTTCCAGTGATATATAATATGCCATACGTTATACGGAAAAAGTTTTTGTCAAAATACAAATTCATATTTTGACTCAATATTTTTCCAAAAAGTACATAATTTAAAATTTTCAAAATTATTCTACAAATAGTTTGTACTATTGTCAATCACCTGGCCAAATATAAAAATGGGATGGAAATGGCTTCTTTGTAAAAAAAAGTTTAATTGGCACTTGTTTTTCTTCAATAGGCTGTTTTGACCAAATTATAATACCTATATACCCTTAAGAATCATATATTTTGAAAATAATAAGCATTTAATATAATTTAATACTGATATTAATAGATAATTCAAAAATCAAAATACTTCCAAGAAACTACAAAATAAAATATTCAACATAAGATATGAAAAATTTTAAATAACAGTGACCTACTCTTAACTTTACATCTTTATTTTATTTTGCTCGTATTCTAAATTTTTAATTCTGTGTTACCTATATGTGTGGCATGCCATAAGCTAAATAAATAAATAAATAATAATCACCTGGCAAAATTAAAATATCCAGGATGATGATGCGTTTCATTATAATAATAATAATAAATTTATTCACTCACATAATAATACAATACAAGCAACACAATACGTTATAATAGAAGTAGTATAAGATAATAGTAATGAATACTCCACTAGAACGTCCCATCGAATATCACACGACAAGCATTAATGAAATGGGGAGTGGATAAGAAAAAAAAGATACTAAATACTATGATGAGTAAATATACTCGGTAAGTAGAATACTTGTTCCGAGACGGTGTAGCAATTAAAAATATAAAATATAAAATTATAAAATTACAAAAACACAAAAAACATCAAAATATCAAAAACATCAAAAACGTAAACAATCCACACACATACACCGCAATAACTGAATTATTCACAGTAACATACAATAAATTTTTTGAAATTAAAGCATGAAGTTTGGATCAGCCTCATCTGGAGATTGGTTGCATGGGAGATGCGATATGGAAATAAAATAAATTTACCTATCAGGATACCTTATCAGATGTAACTTCATTCGATTTATATTCTCGTTTCTATCAAACTATGAACATATGCCCTAGGGCAGGTCAGCACAAATTTTTTTAAACTTTTTTTAAATGTTTTACTTGACATGCTTTTAAGTTCATCGGGGATGCTGTTGTAGAGTTTGGGTGCCAAGAACTCATTTGATCTCTGTCCTATAGATTTTGTCATGAAGGGGATCAAGTGTAATTTTCTTCCACGTGTGTCATATTCATGATTGCTTTCTTTAAATTTCCTACTCATGTGATAATTGACAATACATTTATAACTGAATTCTTGCCTGATGTCAAACACTCCTGACTCAATGTAAGTTAGTTCTGTCGAGTAGTCCCATTTTCTATGTAACATAAGTTTCAGGAATCTTCGTTGTAGAATTTCCAATGGTATTATGTGCTTTCTGAGTGCTGCACCCCAAGCCAAGATGCCGTATTTCAAATGACTATCTACAAGTGCAAAATACACAATTTTCAATTCTTTCTGCGGCAATGCGTGACAAAGATGTCTGAATTTATACAGAATAAATTGTAATTTTTTTATTACATATTGAATATGGACATCCCACCTCAAATGGTCATCAATGAGTACACCCAAGTACTTTACACTTTTTGATGGTAGCATATGAGAAATCGATCCTTTTTCACATATTTCTATATAGTTAAAATCAGGTGTCTTGGATTCGTAGCATGTGAACGGTATATACTGGGTTTTCTCCAAATTGATTGTTAACAGCCTCTGATCAAACCAATGTTTAATACGAGAAATATCGGTTTATACTGTCATTTTTAACTCCCCCCAGGTAGATGCCTTGTAAACGATAGCCGTATCGTCCGCGAAGCCTATGATCTCTCCAGAGCTTTCAATCTTGAACAAATTATTGATATATATCGAAAACAAGATCGGTCCCAGAACGGTCCCTTGTGGCACCCCAAACTCCACGGAAAGCCTATCACTGTACTCATTCCAGACTCTTACACATTGGGTTCTGTTCGAAATATAGCTTTCGAAGAGTGTGAGGGGTTTACCTCTTATTCCAATATCTTCTAGAGATTCCACAAGTAGCGGGTGACTAACGGTGTCAAATGCCTTAGCTAGATCTATAAACATGCATAGGCAAGGCATACTTTTATCCAGGGCAGAAAATACACTATTTGTTAGGGAAACTATCGCATCTTGCGTGGAAACACTCTCCCTGAAACCGAATTGCCTATCAGATAATATTTTATACTTATTGAGGTATGATACTAATCTATTCTTTAGGACCTTCTCGAATATTTTCGTAAAGTTTGTTATCAGTGATATTGGCCTGTAGTTACTGGCCAAGGCATTTTCACCTTTCTTGTGTATTGGAATAACAATTGTGTCCTTGAAGGCCGAAGGCCAGCATCCTAAGGACATACATTTATTTATAATGTATGTCAATGGTTCAATAAGATATTCTGAAATAGATTTCAAGGTTTCTGATTTCAATCCATCATAACCAGGGGATTTATTGTTTTTCAATTCACGTATAATTTCTCCAATCTCATGATGGTCCGTGTCAAGCATAACAAATGAGTTCAAGTTCCGTGGTGTTTGAAAGAAAATATTTTTGTCGATTTTTATGTTTTTGGCTAAGCTCTTTCCCATGTTTATGAAAGTTTCATTAAACTCATCTGCAATGCCCTTCGTGTCGGTTATGCTTTCTCCGGCTTCATTCATTAAAGTGGTTATTTCCCTGTTTACTCTTTGGTTCATTGTTGAAAGAAATTAATGATGCTCATTTTTTTATTATAAAAGCTAGCATGCATAGTTGAATTTAACAGAATAGGCATTAACAATAACTTTTGAATAATTAAATACAAAACAAAAATCCCTAAAAAAAAATGTTTGGGATTTTTGAGAATATATTCTTCAATACTTATGTTACCCTTCGAAAAAATCAAATGATTTTATAAGAGACAAAAAAAAGCAGAGAAATATCGTGAGCAATCATTTTCACAAATACCTAATGGCTCCATGATACGTGATAAATGTAGACAAGGCGTGATCAAGTTGAAAAATACAGAGCTACTCGGTGATAATAATTCTGAAAATGAAGATTCTTCTGCATCAGATGTAACAGTCCCAAACATACACCCAGACTGTATCTCAAGCTCAGTGGTTGTTCAAGCACTGAACGTATACCTTTATGAACTAGGCGAGTCCCCAATTGATAATAAAAAATAGCATCTAAGCATTATGCCACATCAAAAGTGAAAAAAAAATCTCATTAATGAAATGTAAAATTTTTTTGTTGCTGCTGATACTTCATCGCCAGATATTGGTACAACCGATATTGAAGAATCTGTTCTCCAAAATCCCAAAAACAAAATTATTTTCAGGGGAAAGCTACTTAAAACTCAATAATTAATTTTTCCTCAGGTAAGTGTGAATTTGTGTTTTGTATGTAGTAGTTCAAAAATTAATGTTAATGCCTATTCAGTTAAATTCAGCTATGCAGGCTAGCTCGTATAATAAAAAACGAGCTTATGTCATTAATTTCTTTCAACAATGAAACTCATCATCATTCCAGATATTTTAATTTTGTCAAGTGATTAACAGTAGGTTACTGATATTTACAGTTTTTCATATCTTATGTTGAATATTGTATTTTGTTAAGTATTTTGATTATTGAATTATCTATTTATATCGGTGTTAAATGGTATTAAATGCCAATTATTTTCAAAATATATGATTCTTAAGGGTATATAGGTATTATAATTTAGTCAAAACAGCCTATTGAAGAAAAACAAGTGCCAATAAAACTTTTTTTTAACAGAGAAGCCATATCCATCCCATTTTCATATTTGGCCAGGTGATTGACAATAGTACAAACTATTTGTAGAATAATTTTGAAAATTTTAAATTATGTACTTTTTGGAAAAATATTGAGTCAAAATATGAATTTGTATTTTGACAAAAACTTTTTCCTTATAACGTATGGCATATTATATATCACTGGAAAGAGCATAAAGAATGCTGCAAAATGACACCTCTTCCAGCTCTCTAGCTCAACTAGGGCAGCTCCTAGAGCAATTTCAAAAAAGTAACTTTTCGGTTTTTGGCCGAAATTTTGAAAGTTTACGCAGCCATATTTTGGAAACGGTATGCGAAAAGAATTTTGGTATTTTTCTTAGTTCCAGCATGCACAATGAGTATTCCAAATTTCACCAAAATCTGAGATGGTGAGGTAAAATGGGTGTGTTGATTTGACATGGAATGACCCCTTCGCGTTATGCGCCTGTTATAATATTTGGGTTATACTACGAAAAATCCCAACAATATATATATATATATATATATATATATATATATATATATATATATATATATATATATATCTATATATATATATATATATATATATAGATATATATATAAATATATATATATATATATATATATATATATATATATATTTATATATATATATATATAAAATCTGTATATATATTATGTACATCTATCTGAAGTTGATAATGAAATGAAACCATTGCAATAGCTTCACAAATGTCAGATAAAAAAAGAAAATATTAAATTGAATTGTCTACACTTATAGTTTATTTACATTGTCTTTTTCCCACTGAACTTGTGAGGTATTTATTTCATCTTTGAATGTTCAAAATTAGTATAAAAGTTCTCTCAAATTTTATAAAGATGGCAGCAGCACACATATTGATAAGAACATATTGACATTAGATTATAAAAATGGGCGATTCCAAAAAAATTGTAATTTCAAGAACTTTCAGTATGACTGTTTCTTAATATATTTGGATGTCTTATTTGCCAATTTACTTAATTTAGATTCACTTCTGATACAAACAAAAAATAAATCATTAACATCAAACATATTGATAAGAACATATTGACATTAGATTAAAAAATGGGTGATTCCAAAAAAATTGTAATTTCAAGAACTTTCAATATGACTCTGCTTTTTAATATATTTGGATAAGTTTTATTTGCCAATTTACTTAATTTAGATTCATTTCTGATTTTCAAGTTAAATTATTAACACGATAAATATTTTGCCTTACCTTATCCAGCCTTTTCAATGAGACATTTCTTCAGTTATTTGGTGAGAGAGTTAGGAAGAAAAAGAATAGTCCAGTTAATGCTGGCAGTTCGATCAGTTGATAATCAACCAGTTCAAAAAAAATCACACAAGACGTGTTGGTAATATTCTTCAGCCATTAAACTGTGGCTTATTGTTAATTGCTTTACCTTATATCCTGCATAGTAGAAAAACACAAATTTTGTCGGTTATCTAATGACAGGAAATTAAAATTACCTTATAAGGTATAAAAATAAATAACATAAAATAAATGATTGAAATTCTAAACTATTAACTTACGTGTGTACTAATATTTCTTATATTTTTTCTAGAAATCGAAATAGAGTTTTATTATAACTACATATATTACTTAGGATAATTTTCGATGTTATTAGTTTCGTTTTGAGTACATACTTCGGATGTCACGATTTATACCGATATATCTATGTATTTACACAAATTATCTCAATTGCCATAATTTTATCGCTGATAAATTCTGGTGGACGTGGGTTTCGCACATGTCCTCATCGGAAAATTAGTAAAAGTTCGATAGGCCTTCAGATATGCTTAATAGTGATTTACAAAATCGTAACTCCGTGTTTTACGTGCCACTATCCATCGACAAAGTGGAAAACTATAATCAGGTTCGTTTCATGAATTTTTCCATATATATATATATATATATATATATATATATATATATATATATATATATATATATATATATATATATATATCTCGCATTTTAACGTGGATAATTGTGTTTTTTCAGATACCTATATATTGAACAAAACTAAATTTGAATTTACTACGTTTATTATCACAAAATATTTTGAAAAATTTAACTTCCAAGATATTTCCAAGAATTTAACACTGCGATTGCAATTTCGGTCACTAGACCATCATCGGGCAGATTGAGTTTAGAACTCAAGAAACTTAACTCAATCTGCCCGATGATGGTCTAGTGACCGAAATTGCAATCGCGGTTTTAAATTTCAAGTGTCAAAATATCTTGGAAGTTAAATTTTTCAAAATATTTTGTGATAATAAACGTAGTAAATTCAAATTTAGTTTTGTTCATCATGTTAAATTATCACGTAGTAACGACGGATTCCATCAACTATTTACCTATATATTTTTCCCGGCTATATATGTATTAGCTAAATGATCTGAAATCTAGTATATGGTGTTATTTTCGAGGCTGAACGAAAATATCAAAATTTGAGTAAATTTTTCCAACCGCTGCCATTTTTACGTATTTTACGCGCCGGCAAGGGGGAGCAAAGCGTGCATTTGCCCCCCCCCCCCCGGAAAACAAGTTCAATTACAACAAAATAAAAATCATAACATTCATTTTTCAAAAAATATAAAATATCAAAACATGTTGGCAATACAAATACACAACCAGAGAACAAATTTAAAATATAAACACATTTTTCCAGTTACTTATTCTTTGAACAATAACTGCATTCTTCTGGGGCGAAGCCCGTAATTATAAATTACTGCGTCGATTAATGCTGTATTTTCCCGAACTCCTTTACGATGAATACTCATCATACAAAGTCCTGAAAGTCTATCATGCTTCATAGTCGATCTTAGCCATATCTTGACTCTTCTTGATGTGCTGAAGGACCTCGGACCTCTCAACGGTACTGGTTGTGGCTGGAAGAGGTAATCCAATTTTGATTGCTTCCGTTACAGAGGTCATATTACCCAATGAAAATTTAAGCAGGTCGATATATTTTCATTTGTCGATTTCTGGAGGAGAACTTCCACATCTCATACAAGGTTAGTGCCTCCGACAGAAAGTTATCCAAGTTATTCAAAGTCATGCTCCGCATAGTTTTTGGATTAAGTTCATATAAGTTGTACCCTTTCGAATTTTTTTTTTTGAGAATCGATCCTCTAGATACTGAAATAGAGCTTCTAGATATGGAATGAAAATTTCTCTTCGATAGTACTCGCACAATGACATTGATGGATGATTTTCTCGGTTAATCTGTTTTGATGCTAGGCGCGGCATCACCAACTCAAACCCCATATTTTCGGCGTCCTCTTTTGCTTTTTTTTAGAATATTTTCAAATTCTGTTTGCTAACCTGCAGGCACATTTTCACGTTCAGTTTTTTTTTTAATCGAAAATCAATAATTATAATTTAATTATTAAACATATTATACAAAAAAATGATTAAAAATAAATTTAAAAAAGTAAATTTTCACCAGTGGCGCTCAACCAAGAACACACCCTCGGGCCCCCTTGTCTTGCCCCCCCCTGTCTTACTGTCTGGCTGCGCCCATGTATATATATATATATATATATATATATATATATATATATATATATATATATATATATATATATATATATATATATATATATATATATATACTTATATGTATTTGTTGCTTTTTTGTTGGTTCTTGAAAATTTGCTCAATTCCACAGCGTTTGCAGATTAAGTTAAAGGGTTGAAAATTGGTAAGTAGATTGAGTTCACGTTGAAATACGATCTTTTGTGGGTTTCAACTCTTTTCATCAACCGCGATGCACTTCGCGGAGACTATTCCGATCGAATCGCATCTCGACCTGTTTCGATATCAGTTTTTTGTGTTTATTAGGAAATGGGGTAGACCTGAATGCATAAGCTATTGCTCTGAAAACTCAGTTTCAGCGATGTTGAATGTTTCCAGATAAAAAACTTTATCATCAGGTGTTCAAGGATTTTTTTCTGCAACAATAACTTATTAATATTTATAATATTTCTTTATTTAAATCTATAATAAATTTACTTGTTGGAAGTTGAGTCACGCTAAAGAAAGCATAAGGAGTGTATTAAACTAGATATTTATTGTATTATAAAAAATACTTTAAATGATGCCGTCAACCTTTGGAACGTATATTAACAATTGTTTCCGGTGTTTTGCAGATACTACTAGATAATTAAATCTATTTTTCGAGTTTGATGAACAATACGCAGTATAATTTGAAATTCAAATTAGAGTGGATAGCAGAGGTGATTTTTCGACCTTAAGTTCCACCGATTATTCCATATTTATTCACTCTTTTTGATCAATGTCAATATGAACAGATAATATTCGGGATTAACCTCTTGATATTTTCTGATCGATTATTCATAGGACTTTTTATCTTTTTATCTGTAATATATCTAGCTTTAGAGTTAGATATAGTCGATTCTCTGAAATTGCTGGTTTCCAATCCAGATATGAAAAAGATCAATACTGCCAAAAGGATTGAAACATTTTTACACTCTAGAACAGCGGTCCGCAACCTTTTTGGTATTGCGACCCCAAAATTAAAAAAAGAGTTATAAGTGAGTTTTTATGATAAAAAAAAAATCACTATGTTAACTAGTGCAAAGGTTGATTCAGGAGAGGCCTCGGTAGACCAGCGGTAAGGTGCATCGCTTGTATGCCGAGGATGTGGGTTCGAGTCACACCTTGCTCTTGGGTGTTGTGTATGTCCTTTTTTTTTTTTTTTTTAAATCGAGGTGAAAACTTCAAAAGCGATACCGGTTACGAACCCGGCCTGTGTGGGATTCAATAGTTGATATATATAAATATATATCAGCATTGCCTACCCACTAAAAACACCTCTGTTCTTTCGGTTTCCGGGCATAAGCCTACTAAACCTCCAGTCTCACACTTAGATTAGGACTCTCGTGCTGCGGTCAGCACTAGAACCTGTTCCCTTCCTTGTGTCTATATTTCAAGACCCAAGTGTATATCTCTCTGCGTCGCGTCGCATTAATTTTGAAATCAAGTAAACATACCTGACGACTGCCCGTGGCATTCTCTGTCGACTGGAAGTATGTTCGCTTCATCCCAGGTTGGTTCGAACTTGAACAATGCTCATCACTCCGACATCGAGATCCAACATCCATTTTCACACTCGTTGTCTGCAATGGCCATTACTCCGACATCGAGATCCAATATCCATCTTCACTCTCGTCGTCTGCAACGAGCATCATTCGTCTTCGAACCTGACGATCCGCTTCCATCCCACCGTGCCGTCCTCTGTTGGGCGCTGCTCCTTACTAGCGAACCGATGAAGAACGTGTCTGATGGACAATCTCTCAGCCCATCTAGGTCCTTCTTCACTCCTCGTCGTCTTCAGTTTCAATCGCTTGCCGTCGAATTCACCGCTTTCCCAGGGCGATGCTGCTTCCTCGGTGGTCTGGCCTCGAATGGATGTGTATGTCCTGAATTTAGTGGTTCTATTTATGAGATTAATTGTTGGGTAATGTACATTATTTACAAGCCCATTGGCCGTTCGGAACCGGCGTTAAACTGTAGGTCCCTCGAGTTAAAAAAAAAAGTTGGTTCAGGTAACGAAGTTAGCTGTTTTTATTTCGTAAATTATTTATATTGAAGAGTTTATTTATTTTGCAAAGTAATATTAGAGCAAACTAGAAAATATGCATTTAACATACGAGTAATATTTATGATGGCATTAAATGAGACGAGCAATTATTTTAATATTTTATTTAAAAAAAGGTACATATACGTAACTTTACAAACTAATGTGAACCTTGTGCTTGCACACTTGCAGTCAGTATATTAATTCTTGGTGATATATTATCAGAAACAGACACCCTCAAATCAGGTTCTACGTTAAGTCTGGAGCGATATTTTGTTTTTATAGCAGTTAATGTGGAGAAAGCTGTCTCGCAAAGGTATGTAGATGCGAATGGCAGCAATTTCAGCAGGAATGTTTTGAATAACAGTGGATATTCCTTTTCCGTTATTATCCAGAACTTGGATAGATCCGTGGTTTTGAAAATAGATCGAAGGCTTTCATCGGACATTAAATCGATCAGCTGCTCCTTTTCTTTTAAGTTCATCTTCACAGTGTTAAGATCACAAGCGAATGGATTAATTACCCATTGGTGGCCGTGTGACGTATCTGGGAATCTTATTTCCAAGTCTTGCTTAAGGTTTGTAAGATGCATCATGATTTTGGTTTTAATTTCTTCTTCGAGCTTTATATTGTTTTCTTCAGAAAATTTCTCCAAACATGCAAACATCTCGTAGTTTTCAGCACTGATTTCGTCTATCCACAAACTTATTTTCCTACAAAAAGCTTTTATTTTGTTAGCTGAAATCAATACATTTGTACTCTTCCCTTGCAACGATTGATTTAAATCGGAGCGGTGAGGTTGTGACGGACGGGACTGGACAGGTCGTACAGTCGTAATTATTTTCGATTCTCTCCGTTTTAAGGACAATGTGTAATTGTGTATGTAAAGAGAGGTTATATTGTATGCATAAACCTAAATAAAATATGATGAGTACAGGACCTTGTTGACTTTTTTGGCGACCCCATAAATAATAAATATCTTTCGCGACCCCACACGGGGTCGCGACCCCAGGGTTGCGGACCGCTGCTCTAGAACAGCCATACTCAAACTATGTTTTTCTTGAACCACTTACAGATTTTAGTTGTGTCGTGCGGGCCGCTACCTACATAAATTACATCTGTTATTTAGGTGTTGGTAAAAAACCTATTACGTTTAATTGTTTATTTATTATATTGGGAACATTTTAATGCCATCGAAATGAGAATCTGTAAGTCTGTTTCTATATACGTTCTTTGCATATTTCATTCTGGAATAAGATGATTCACAAAGATATGTCGATGCAAAACAACGTAAGCACAATTGAATCACATTTTTTCACAGTCTTAAATTGTTCGGGCACTGAATTTTGTCCAAATTCCAGTGTACCTACTCCATCTTCTCTCTCGGCTCTTTAAAAATAATTTTTTATCATTCTTCATTTCAATGAACTCGTCTAACAAGTCTGCATAATTACAATCCAAAACTGAAGCCAATTGTGAAATACTTATCGGATCTAGGTACCATAATTTTTCTACAAACAGTAGCAAATTTTTGATTTTTCTTAAATCTCCCTTTAAATTCGTCTGATAGTGCAGATATATAATTTGAAATCATCAAACAGTTATCTTCGAAAATATCAATACAGTCCTGTGTAGCACTTTGTAAGTGTTCGAAAATTTTGTACTTTGTTTTGAATTTCTTCGTAATAAATACTTAGTTTTTATATGAAAGCAAATATTGTATTTGCCATTTGTGAAATCATTTTGTTTTCACCTTGCAAGCTTCGATTAAGGCTGTGAGTTTCTCAGAAAAATACATGGTGCTTTTTCTCAGGATTACTTAAAAGTTGTAAAGTTTATATAGTGATTTCCAGTTAACAATATCACAATTCTGATTTCTATTATATGATTCAATTTAAGTTTTCTTTCATATTTCGATTACTTATTACATGAAGAGATTGTAGTACCCCAGTTTTTGAACACATATTCAGGTTCCGTGCTGCACACTACTTCTCAACTTGCATTTATTCATTCGGTTTATTATGTCGACAACAATACTTCGTGTTTTTTTATCAGGAGGACTTGTCAATACTTCGTGTTTTTTTATCAGGAGCACTTGAAAGTTTTTAGGCCTCGTTGTTACATTTATCTGTATTAGTCATTGGCTATGATTTTCCATGAATTAGGGTTTTTATTTCCATATTAATATTTTTCCCCAGTTGTATCTTATTCAGTACAGCAATTTGCATTTAGAAATCGTGAATCAATAATATAACCTAACTTATGTCAAATAGTCAAATCAAACGTCTTTGTGAAATTCATAATTATGCATCTTTTCAGTACGGCATTTATATTCGTATTAAAACGTGGCAACACCGACCTTGCTGCTGTACTATCGTGTGGCGATGTAATCCGACCCCCATTATTTCTTGACGTAAAGAAAAAAACTGCGCCTATTATTTCCTCGGAAATTTAAATAGTTAGGTTAATAGAATTTGGAGTTAAAACGGGTGGGCCACTTTCAAAAGCCTGGCGAGCCGCAGTTTGAGTATCGCTGCTCTAGAATCTAAACATATCAGTGACAGCTCGTGAGTTTGTCTTCAGGGAGGGGCGCAAAAATAATATTGGGATATTCATATTTGTGTTTCAATTCAAATATTGAAATATCGATACTCTGTCCACTATGAACTTCTCTAGCACCTTTTCATTAAAATCAGGAATTATTTCAACTATAGCACTATCAATTGATAACATGCAAAAAGCACTAAGACGATCTTCATACATATAGTATTTCTTAGAAAATATTTAATAAGTTTTAAATTCGAAAAACATATCTCTGGTTCTGCTGTTGTCTTTGGTGTAGTCACTAATATTCGTAAAGTTTTGATAATTTCTTTAAACGCAGTATCTAACGACAGGATAAAATGTAATGTTTCTTCTCAGCCCGAAATATTTGAATTGTTTTTTTTTGGAGAATTTTCATGTTTTTTAATCTTGCCTACCTTTGTCCAATTTCCATCGCCTCCAAATATTAAACAAACAAAACAAAAAAAGCATTAGGTGCTTTCATCATATACACACAACCACGGAGTCTTGTTTTAAATGTTTTCATCAAATTTTAGCATAAAACCCGGCCGACGAGCCGGCCGATTTTTATATCCTTTCTATTACTGAATTATATTCAAAACTGGCGTCGGACGTCAATTATCTTTTAAATCCAATTTTTCCTACAAACTTAATTTGCTACAAACAACTTTTTCTTACTCCCACCCTCATTATGTTTATAAAATCGGCAAAAGAAAAAAACATACAGCCCTCACAACCATCCGCCAACACAGCAGGTAATCTTCATGCGGTTCCAGACACGTTGAGTCCGTAGCAGTTCTGTTGGGTATATCGTGGTAGCAGTCTTCTCTGCCGACCCCGGATTACGTAATCTCACCTTGCGTTATTGGGGGATATGTGGACTCGTGGCTCAAACGCCCGTGCTCATGGAAGAAATGTAATGTTGGTTGCAGTTGGAAATTACGGTGGAAAGTATGGATTAGTTTAGATTTTCAAAATATTGCTTTAATAATAACTAGTTTGTTCAAAATTATATATGATTATATATTTATGCGTTAAAATTAAAAAAATTCCATTCTTTCTAGGGCGGAGTCCCAGAGTCCTCCCTCACCAGCCGCCACTGATATATATATATATATATATATATATATATATTTATATATATATATATATATATATATATATATATATATATATGTATATGTATGTATACCTATATATATATATATATATATATATATATATATATAAATATATATATATATATATATATATATATATATATATATATATATATATATATATATATATATATATATATATATATATATATATATATATATATATATATATATATATATATATACATATATATCTACAGGGCCAGATTTACATTTTATGCGCTTCTAGGCCCTTGTGTTTTTGCCGCCCCCTCTTCATACCATCGTGAAGTAGGGAGAATTTAGACGTTAGGTCGTTGGACAGTTAATTTTTGTTTTATATTAATTTATCGTGAAGTAAAATCAACTAAATAAATTTAAAAAAAGAGAGAATCAACTGGGTAGATAAAATGTAAATAAATAAGTTAATGAGATATATATATATATATATATATATATATATATATATATATATATATATATATATATATATATATATATATATCAGGGGCGGCTAGTCAAAGGAGGCTAAGGAGGCTAAGCTTCCTCAATAATATTTCGTGTATCACTAATATATTATATTGAATAGTCAGCATTATTCAGCATATTCATATTAATCAAAATCATATTATTTTATGCACCTACCTTCCTTTCAACCTACATTATATAATATATTTTATTAATTAAGATAGAAGGTATTTACATTTACTGCATTTAATTCATTTCAAGATTTGTGGCAACGCTGCGGAGGCATGGAAAAGTATATTCTCAACGTTCATTATGCCTGCCACAGAAAAACAAACAATGGTGCAAATACTCCGAATGAATAATTCATTGCAATAGAAAAGCAAAACACATGTAAATGGCAACACGGATAGGAACCCAGTCTCATACAATGTCGACCAATCACAACTATAGAATTTCGCGTGACATCGAGTGAATTCGTTGGAAAGCATTAATTGAATCGCAGTGTGATCGTAGTTACTAATGGCAGCGTGTTTACTTATATTGCTCGCGTATTGTTTTAAAATGAGTTTGGTTACTGAAGTTAATTTCAAAAATTTCAATGGTGACTTAGTGGAATATTTGTTATCCCATAACTTTAGTGCACTAAGTTATGAGGATAAAGTTTTGATAAAAACATTGCGACCTACCCCTGAATTAAACAATTTGGTGCAGCGTAACATACAACAAAACCGCGGTTTTAATACAAGGAATTATGAGAGACATCCTTGCCTAACCGGATCACAGGTGAAAAATAAATTATTTTGTTGGCAGTGTTTACTTTTTACTAGTGAAAATGTCTCTGTTTGGGGCCGCTTAGGATTTGAGGATTTAATTCTATACCTAGTTGAAAGTGAGGAATTTTTCACTGATGAAGTAACTTTAAATACAGCACGCGGATTAATATCTTACTTACAAGATAAGGAATTTATATATTTTTTAAACATCTTTAATTAATTTTTGAACAAACAGAAATAGTTTTTCAAATCTTACAGCACGAGTTTTCAGATGTAATTTACTCACGAAATCGGCTCAAGTTTCTTTTGGAAAAAATTTCAGAATTTCGTGCAGAAGTTTATTTTAAAAAACTATTTTCTGTATTTCAAACTACTGATGATACGACTCAATTTAGCCCAAAACGAAAGAAATTCAGTTACGCAGATATGGAGCTTCACTATAAGCAAATATTTTATGAAATTTTGGATACTATTAGGGGTCAAATAGAAATAAGGTTCTCTGATTTGAAAGAACTGCATTTCTTCGACTTACTCAATAAAAATTTGTTAACCGGATTTTCGGCCAATTTTCCAGATAACCTTTTGGAAAATTTATGTCAAAAATACACTTTTTTGATAAGGTGGTCATAAAAAGTGAACTGTGTGTTGTTTATGATGACAATGAAATTTTGGGGCAAAATGAAAATCATGTGAGGACTATCAAATACCTTTTTGATAATGATTTGAATCAAGATTTACCCCAAGTTTATAAACTCTTATGTCTAATTGTTTCTAACCCGGTGACATCGGCTTCCGTAGAGCGCTCGTTTTCCACTCTTATAAGAGAATTAAAACTTATTTACGAATTTAAATGAGCCAGGATCGTTTGAAAAATATTAGTTTTTTGTCTATTGAAAAGGAATTGGTAAAACTTTTGGCGAAAAACAAAAAATTTTATGAGGATATTATAGATCATTTTGCTAACGTTAAAGATCGCAGAATCCCGCTAATCTTCAAAAATATATAATAACTTTTTATTTGCTCTCACCAGCTGTTAAAAAATTCGTTAAGTAGGTAGGAAGGTACCTATTTTGAGAAAGAAAAAAAAAATTTGATGAATAGATGAATTGATTAATTGGCTGAGAAGAGTTTTTGTGAATATTGTAAATAGGAGTTGTAGGTCTCAAGGTAGACACTCGAAAGTGAAAACAAATTAATAGCTTAGGGTGCTTGTTTTACTTTGATTTTCTTTAAATTATATATATATATATATATATATATATATATATTAATATATATATATATATATATATATATATATATATATATATATATATATATATATATGCACACACACACTACATTATACAACCTACACCTATGCATAATGAATTATTCAAATTAAACTGATATTAATATTCAAGACTTAAATTTTCTCCTAATAAATCATAAAATTATACGAAATTAGTCATAAAAAAATCATAAATAGTGAAAGTCTGTTTAGTATATCAATTGAACTATAAAAATAACTTTTTGGGAAATTTGCGGATTAATTTTGCGTTCCTCAGCATGGTGCGCATGATATTTTCCAAGTATTTAATA
>JARQZK010002913.1:0-10000 GCA_030704885.1 Cynegetis impunctata
AAAAAACATAACTTTGATATACAATCTCGTATTTTTGGGTCACCCTGTATAATCCAAATTATTTTTTAATTTGTATTGTTGATAACCCTGTATATCCTATTAAGAAAAGAAATTCAAATTTCTAGTCGTTTTCCCTACAGAGACCGACGCGGTATAGGATGCGCCCACCCTGTATTATATATATATATATATATATATATATATATATATATATATATATATATATATATATATATATATTTAATAGGTCAAACGAACAATAAGAACCATGATTTCTACATTGATTGCTCCTAAACTTATATAAATATCATAAATCCGACAATTAAACTTTCTGGTACAATATGCACAGATTTAATTTTGCTTACCAAACAAAATTAACCAACAATTAAATGCAACAACTGTGACATGAAGTGTGAGACTATATATATATAATATATATATATATTATATATATATATATATATATATATAGTATATATATATTAGTATATATATATATACATATATATATATATATATATATATATATATATATATATATATAAGAAAAGAAATTCAAATTCTTAGTCGTTTTTCCTACAGAGACCGACGCGTATAGGATGCGCCACCCTGTATATATATATATATATATATATATATATATATATATATTTAATATGTCAAACAAACAATGAGAACAATGATTTCTACATTTATTGCACCTAAACTTATATAAATATCATAAATCCGACATTAAACTTTCTGGTACAATATGCACAGATTTAATTTATATACAATACAAAATTAACAAACAATAAATGCAACAAACTGTGACATGAAGTGTGAGATATATATATATATATATATATATATATATAAATATATATAATATAGTATTATATATATATATATATATATATATATATATATATATATATATATATATATATATATTATATATATATATATATATATATATATATATATATATATATATATAGTATTATATATATATCACAATACTAAATAACTCCAATCATATATTTATTAAATAAGGTTAATGGGTTTTTTGGATCAACAGGCTGTATTAAGTGAAACTACATTTATTCTTGGTCGACGTTTCGGTTCATATCTGAACCTTCTTCAGGACTCTAAAATTATTAAGACAAGCTATTCTACAACATTTTTTACAATTACAATTAAACAAACTTACCGAATAGTTGAGTTTGAAAAAATCTCTTTTGTTTTATTTCTTGGCATAAATTGAGCATGAACAAAAAGGTAACTGCTATTATATAACAAGGATTGAACCTTGAATGACAAACTTCACTTGAGAGGGTGCTTCAATTCTTTCAATTCTCACTGTACAAAGGTAACACAATTCAGATTACAATGTTATGCTAGCAGAATAAAACTGAGGTTAGAACATAGAATTAATCTGAAATCACAGAGACAACACGGACAATTCTCTTTTTATTATACGATATTAAGAAGGAATAAATGTTGCTAATATTTTCTATGTCCCTTCTTGAGTTCATCACGTTATCTGATTGTTTGATCACATCAAACAATCAGATAACGTGATGAACTCAAGAAGGGACATAGAAAATATTAGCAACATTTATTCCTTCTTAATATCGTATAATAAAAAGAGAATTGTCCGTGATGTCTCTGTGATTTCAGATTAATTCTATGTTCTAACCTCAGTTTTATTCTGCTAGCATAACATTGTAATCTGAATTGTGTTACCTTTGTACAGTGAGAATTGAAAGAATTGAAGCACCCTCTCAAGTGAAGTTTGTCATTCAAGGTTCAATCCTTGTTATATAATAGCAGTTACCTTTTTGTTCATGCTCAATTTATGCCAAGAAATAAAACAAAAGAGATTTTTTCAAACTCAACTATTCGGTAAGTTTGTTTAATTGTAATTGTAAAAAATGTTGTAGAATAGCTTGTCTTAATAATTTTAGAGTCCCGAAGAAGGTTCAGATATGAACCGAAACGTCGACCAAGAATAAATGTAGTTTCACTTAATACAGCCTGTTGATCCAAAAAACCCATTAACCTTATTTAATAATTATATATATATATATATATATATATATATATATATATATATATATATATATATATATATAGTATTTCACACTCACTCCCTTTCTTTTGTTGACAAGTTTTCGATTCGGCATTAATATAAATTTTAGTTGAACGATAATAACTGCACCACCATTCCTGCTGAAATCGATTACTTTGATGTACGATAAGCGGCTCTGAAATCCTTTCAGTTGTCCCGCGAAAAGAGAGGGATCCATTTTTCTTTTATCGTGAAAGAAGGCTGAAATCTTCGGTAATAATATATCTGCTCCATTGTGTCAGAAGCTGTCTAGCTTCGACGATTCTCTTTGTTATTTTCCTTTCAGTTTCTTGACTAGCGGAAGAACGATATGCGGGTATGAAAAAATTTGCAACTTCTAGCAAGGAAATAGTAGAGTTTGTAATCAAATACAGGAAGTATCTACTACCAAAACTTACTTTCAGATACCAGTACATATGTGCGTGAAAGATGTATATACTTTAGTAAAGTCTTCCAGTTTTTACAACAAATTTCGATTAATTTATTCACAAATTTGATTATATATTTTCAATTCATCTTTTATATTATGAATTTTTCGGATGTTTGATGAAAAACAGTTTTGACATCATTCACGGAAATTTGCTAAATCTGAAGTTCTTATTCCACATTTCCACATTTGGTGGCAACATATCTTAATGTTTTTGCGTAACATACAAAATTTTGTATCTGTTTAATTTAATTTAATCGACAAATATGTTGATTCTCAATATATGTTTATACATAATGGACTCATGAATCTTTTTCTGTTTTGTTCTTTCGTTTCGACAGATACTCGTTTTGTTCAACAATTATTGAAAGTGTGATTTGTTTGGTTAGTTAATATTGTTAAATTTTATTTTTAATTCTTCATACGTTAGCAACGACACATAAGTGAGCGCAAAGCGGTATTCTAAACGACAAACTTGTAACAAACTTGAAGTTTCTTTCAAAATATATGATTTCATGAATATGGCATGAAAAGTAAATACAGAAAATATAATTTATATATTTACAATGTCTAGGACAAAAATGAAAAAATTACTTTTTTGAGCAAACTTAATGACAGTAAAAGGTTATGTGCGTAAAGGACAAACTTAAAACATTTAATCAAACCGGAAGTAACTCATTCAAATTTCTTTTTATAATCTTTAATAATAATTTGAAATTTTTTCTCTATTTTTTACCGTTCTCGTGATACTTAGATCACGTGATCGACCTGAAGGTCATCGGAGTTTTCGACTTTAGGGGTATATCGACCATCGCGGTTCAGAATCTGGTGAGAGCTAAGCTGTATCTCTTACCGTTTTTTCACTGAAGCATGCGTACAGAAGGACACACAAAGCCATTGTGAGAAACTTCTACTTTCACGTTTAGAAGTCTAAAATTTCAAATTACATGTTACGAGTTGGTTAGCAATAAATCAACTCGTTGAAATTTGGGCAGGATTACATGGAGAGTTTTCTGCACTAAAATCAAGCCAACTCGCATTCTTTTACCATTTTTAACATCCTACCTTAGTGAAACTGAATTTTCTACCGTAGCTTCTTTGAAAACAAAATGTAGACTCAATATAGAAAAAAATGAGAGCATCTATTTCTAATATCAAGTCTTCCTTTCAAAAAACTTTGCTCTGCAAGACAAGCCCAAGAAAGTCATTAATAATTCAGTAAGTTTTGATGAAGAATGTTTTGATTTAGTAAGTTGTTTTAATTAATGAAGTGAACAGTGAAAATTCTTCAATAATTCAAAAAATTATCAAACAACTTTCCAAGAGAGCTGGTTATATGTAATCCGAGAATTCTACATTCACAATCCAACAGTGAATTATAGAAATCGTCATGCTACCCCCAAGCAAAATCTGCATAAAGCTGTTTCGATCTTATTAGATCGCATCAGTCGGAGTGAATTAACAAATTTCTAATTGTTCCCCAATCGTTGTCGGGACTACTATCTGGATAAAAACCCAGAGCGCTCTCCATCAAGTAAATTGAAAACCAACAATTACAAAGCACGCTATCTTAGCGTTTTTAAAAACTCTTTACATACTTACGAGAGTGCCCTCGATGAATACTACATAAATATATAAAGCGAACGTTATGTAGTATATTAAATAGACCTTGGTCAACTTCTATATTTTACATGATTTGATTTTGTTTCAATTAAGTTAAATATTGAAAAAACTAAAGTTCAAACTTTAAAATAAAATACACTTGGCTTATGTTTCACTATAAAAAATATTTACGAGGATGTATTGATATCTAGTTAGCCTAGACCAGTTCCCTGCATAAACAAAATATTCGGTTACCATAGCAACGAACAATAACTTATTAGAAGTGTCAGTGTAAAGTTTGACGTCAAAAAATAAGCCGGAGTTACGCAATAAATTAAAAGAAAAAATATGTCCACCGAAATTGTGAAAATCGAAAAATTGGAGTATCGAGCCATCATCAAGTACCTGTATTTAAAAGGGTTAAGAGGTAAGCGGATTTACTAAGATATGCTTAATACCCTTGGTGATCAATGTCCTTCGTATGCGACCGTGAAAAATTGGACTGCAAGCTTCAAAAGGAGCGGAAAGGCCAGTTTCTGTGTCAGTCCCCGAAAATATCGATGCAGTTCATGACATGATTTTAACAAACCTTCGAATTGGGCTAAAACGGATATCTGAAGCACTGAATATTTCATACGAACGCGTTCATCATATAGTTCACGTCAATTTGGACATGAGAAAAATTGCTGCAAAATGGATCCCCAAATGTTTGAATGTTGACCAAAAGGGTAGTAGCATCGAGTTCGATCTGTGCTCGATTTGAAAACGATGTAGACTTCTTACACCGAACTGTTACTATGGATATGACGTCGAAAGAATAGTAAAATTTCAGTAGCTGTACGAGACGATATGTCTGCCGTAATTGACTGGCTAACCGCACGACTACTAAATAATTAATACATTGTGCTTATATAACGATCCTTATCACATTCTCGAAGTCAATTTAAACATGTTAAATGTTATGTGTGCACATCAGGCTCCTGTTCAGTAGATCCCAGCAATCCTCATAGGGCGGAAGAGGGATGACCTAAATTAATTTGCGGCCTTCTCATAAGACAAGGAATATACCTTGGAATTATTTGTTGAATAACTTCAAAATGGTGCGTTCAAGGGACTTTCCATACAGACTTTCTGGAAGTATCAATAACAGGTATTTATCAGAAGTTCGTAAAAGATCTTAACTAAGTTAAGCATGAACTAAATTCGATGAAATATTATATAACAGTGGCGCCGACTCCATGGGGGGCCCGAGCCCCATCAAAAATTCGTATATATATATATATATATATATATATATATATATATATATATATATATATATATATATATATATATATATTATATATATATAATATATATATATATATAAATAAGTTTATATAAATATATATATATATATATATAAATATTTATATATATATTTATATATTTATATGTATATATATATATATGTATATATATATATATATATATATATATATATATTTATTTGAATTGTTGTTACCTGTGAACTATTTCTAACTTTTTGATAATTATTAGCAATAACAGGCTTGGTGAATCTCAAAAAACTCGATTTTATTAAAAAGTTGACATTTCGCCACGACATTCGTGGCTTTATGAAGGTTTTGATAAAAC
The DNA here is from genome assembly GCA_030704885.1 of Cynegetis impunctata. Classification (NCBI taxonomy): domain Eukaryota; kingdom Metazoa; phylum Arthropoda; class Insecta; order Coleoptera; family Coccinellidae; genus Cynegetis; species Cynegetis impunctata. The sequence goes on from JARQZK010002913.1 coordinate 5,778, forward strand.
CACGAATGTCGCGGCGAAATGTCAACTTTTTAATAAAATCGAGTTTTTGAGATTCACTAAGCCTGTTATTGCTAATAAAGGTACATTTCTACAATCCAGAAACAAAGCAACAATCGATGGAATGGCGACACTCCGGTTCTCCAAGACCTAAGAAGTTTCGTGTCCAAAAATCTGCTGGAAAAGTTCTTGCTTCAGTTTTTTGGGATTGCCATGGAGTAATCATGATTGATTTTTTAGATAAGGGTAGGACCATAACTGGAGATTACTATTCAATATTACTGACCACTCTACGGAAAAAAATAGAGAGAAAAAACGCGGAAAGCTATCCAAAGGTGTTTTGTTTTTGCAGGACAACGCCGCTGCACAGAAATCTCATGTTTCCATGCAAAAAATTTGTGATTTAGGGTTTGAATTACTAGAATACCCCCCTTATTCACCAGATTTGGCTCCGTTCGACTATCATCTCTTTCCTCAACTGAAAAAAAGTTTAAAAGGTCTTAAATTTTCTTCCAACGAGGAGGTAATAAAAGCTGTGGAGTTCTGGTTTGCAGAGCAAGAAGAAACATTTTTTTTAAAAGGTCTAGAGACGTTGCAGGTTCGCTGTAATAAATGTATACTATTAAGAGGAGAATATGTTGAGTAATAAAATATTTTGACAATGAAATTTTGTTTGGTTCTATAGTAGGCTAAAAAATTTTCAATATATCCTCGTAGATACTGTATTTAGCAGTAAAGGATAGTCGACATGTTTCGAGTTATGAACTCATTATCAAGACTGACTACAGGAGAGTATTACATCCTAATGTATTAAACAGACAAAAGCAAAGGTGATACCTGAAATTCAAATTGTACGTTGACAAGGGGTAATTTACTATTATGGGCGAACTTATTTCAAGAATTTCAAGAAGGTCAAGGCGCTTTCCTCTGTAACCTGAATGCAGCAACTGGATTTTGTTGAAATCCAGGAAAGGATTAAATTTTATACAATGTTTTTTATTTTGTAAAATTGACTTTTTATGTTCTTCAACACTGTTTTCTCCTATGTCAGATTTTTCTTTATTATTAACCAAGAATGACTTCAAGTTTCTTTTATTTGTACAAATTGTTTTAACGTTATTTTTCGATAGTCTGTTACAAATTTTGCTACTCAAATTCGGCACATAATTTATCGGGAAGTATGTTTGTTCTTCATTAATAGTTTGCGTGGGGTATATTGAATGCAACAGATTTTTTATTCTTTTTTCCCAATGAGCTTATCGACAAGACTTTCATTGTAACCGTTATTGGCTTTATAGTGACACTCAAGCCAAGTGTGTTTTGTATTTGTATGTATTTCCTTTCAGTCAGTTAATAATTTTTTAAATAATATTTTTTCTTGGATATGCGCTCCCCTTTATTGTGACCCCTCCCCTTAGGGAGTCCTCGCCCCACAGATTAAGAACCGCTGGATTATGCTAAGCTTGATGATTTTTTCTAGCTGGAGGGATGATAGTTAAACTCACTATGTATAAGGTGTACTAATTTTGGATATAAATCGATAGTATTTATCACATTCGACCTAGAAATTGACTGTTCTAGACTTTCTACATCGTTTCTATGACTTTTCATATAAACCCCATGAGTACATCATTGGTAATAAATATATAACTGGCCAGAACTTTCATTCAAATATATTCCTTACCTGACGACCACGAATCCTCTGGCAGCAATATTAACTTCTTTATCGATTGAGACTAAAGACACGCGATACCTTTCACGAATGATCTGAATTACTATTCGTCGAGGAAAGGTCAATGTTCATAAGGGTGTTCCGATGGTTTATTCATGAGTCCAGTTAGTAAAGCGATCGTCTTTTAATAACTAGGAGTTGGGTCTTCGGTAGCCCAGCGGTAGGGTGTATCGCTTGTATACCGGGGATTGTATAGGTTCGATTCCCACCTTGCTCTTGGGTGTTGTGTATGCCCAATGAAATTTAGAAGTTCTAAATATGATTAACTGTTGACTAATGACTCAGTTTTAAGCCCACTGGCCGTTCGGAACCGGCGTTAAACTGTAGGTCCCTTGAGATAAAAAAAAACTTGGAGTAGATTGGGCTGGTTATATAACAAAAGCATGTATTTCTTCAGTGCTGGTTTCATTCATTTGAAACTACTATGACCGATTTTGTACACCAAGAATATAAATAAGTAGTGTTAAGCTTTATCCGAAACAAAAATGTTTGTAACTGTGCTAAAGCATTTTGTTCCTTTCAATGCTTGTAGCGGTTTCTTTTTTTTTGTTGATATATTTTGCTTTCTTTGAGATTCGACATTGTTTTGTATATCTTTTTTACCGGAAGTTGTTTTATTCTTTTTTGTACCATTTGCGAAATATGTTATTTTACTTTAAAGAACACTCTTTCTGGGCGTTGCTTGATTGTATTCCTTTGTACAATAAATAAATGAATCAATAATAAATATACCTATATATATATATATATATATATATATATATATATATATATATATATATATATATATATAGATATATATATATATATATATATATATAGATATGTATATATGTATATATATATATATATATATATATATATATATATATTTCAATTTTTTATTGAAAACTGATTCTGATGTCGAATTAATACAAAAGAATTAGAAACGAAAACAAAATTCAAGATTTGATTTGATTTAAATTAAATAAAATTAACCTAATTCACAGTTTGTTACGACATATGTTATTAGAGCAAATTTACACAAAATAAACAGGGGTGACAAACTGTAATCTGGATAACTGGAAATCAAATTCCACAATCGAATACTATTTTGAATCCAATATGTCTCTTCAACCTTAATTTATTATATATATTAATTGGTAACAGACAATCTAAATTTATACACAATCATTATTTCAAAGAATTCGTCAATTATTTTCTTCATAAGATGCACCTGTTGTTAAACATCATCATAACTGATGTATGAAGAAAACATTCTTCATCACATATTTAACGCAGTTTGCAAAATTCCACTAAAGGACAACATACAGTAAAGTAATTTGCTTGTCCTTGTGTCATCACTAATTGGAACTACGTAGTAAATTTGTCTTTGCACAAACAACCCTTGACCACTCCAATTTACACTGCATTGAGCAACTATTTTTCCAGCAACCTCGTAAATTCACCAGCTCCAATCACAGACATGTGGAGAATTCCCGTGGAGAAAATCATGGTAAACACACTTCTAATGGAGTTGCCGTAAACTCTTCAATAGAAGCCTCGTAAGAGTAATGAACATATTGAATCGAGATTCATTATTTCTGTGAGTTAAGGGCTCAGATTTTAATTTTACAGTGCGCGTCTTCTTGACTGTCGTGTTGTACACATATTTTACCTTGACCTCTTCTGAAGGTAATACAAGAGATTCGGAAATTAAATATGGTATGATTTTATTTTATGTCGTAGCAATCCTACTGTGACAACTGAAGTAAAATATGATTAATTGAAGATAATGAAGACACTAATTAGGCTAGAGGTTTTTTTCGATAGCATTCATTAAGCAAGTCGAAGGACGAAAGATATGGACTAAATAATTTGATAAATATTTTTCAGTTACTTATTGGGATAATGGAATTTTTAAGAAGACTGTCTATTTTATTACACATGTCTATAAGTCATAAATTATTTCAAGAATATAAATTGGGAATTTGTGCTTAATTTTTTAAAGCAGGCGGTTTAGTCTTCTTGATTTATTTGATAAAAATAAAAAAATTTAGTTATTAATACAACTTTTTCGTTATTGATTATAAACAATAGTTATTTGGAAATATATATGTTACTGTAAAACCCAGAACTAAGGTAAAAGCTAGGTTTTACCGATAAAACCTAGAATTTGCCAACGTGTTGATAAATACCAGGATTTTATGAAAAATTAAAAATTTTTCGGGCTTTTATCATCAGAGTTTGATACATGCTAGGTTTCGCCAAGGACGGTTGGTTAATGTTGGATTTTTTTGGATTAAACAATTCAATAATTAACTTAATCATTTATTTTATTTACATATGAGTCAAAACCTCACACAATTTTTCATTATTTCTTACAAAATACTATTGGTAAAAAACAAATAACAAAATCAGAATTCCTCACAAACAAAACGATTAAGTTGGCTGAGCTAACTGAATCAGTATTTTTCTTATTATTTATCTATTATTTATCAGGAACAAATTGAAA